>APFE030447021.1:106110-123691 GCA_000404065.3 Pinus taeda
CCATAACACAAATAAATTCATATCTCCATGAATACTTATCAGAATCAGATGATCTTTAGATCAATCCTACACCTCTCGATGAGAGGGATCCAAGAAAAATATCAGCTTCCATTAATAAGATGATTCACATGGAATTTGGCCCTAGTTGCCAATTTTAACACTCCCTCTCGAGTCTCAACTAGGGAGAACTCCATCCACTGATCCATATATCCAACTGTACTATCTCTACCATCAGTGCCCTGCACTACTCTGCTTTGCTCTGCTGAGCTCTACTTTGTTTTGCTCTGCTGAGCTCTACTTTGTTTTGCTCTGCTCTGCTTTGCTCTGCTGAACCATGAAGAAGAAGAATTGATCGAGAATGTCTCATACCATTCTCTACTGACCCGAAGTCAGTTTCATCTGAAGAGAGTGTGTCACATCACTCTTACTGACCCAAAGTCAGTTTTATTGATTCCAAATCAATATCACAAGAGAGTGTCTCAAACCACTCATACTGATCCCAGATCAGTTTCATTGGTCCCAGATCAATGGAGGTCATCCTAGCATAGGGAGTACGGGAGATACAACAATGCATCCATTGATAGTACTACTATGGTCGCTAACCCCATTTCCCTGCTCATTGATCAGTTGAGAGGTACTTCCCATGAGTCCCAGATTGCATGGGTAGGATGCCTCGACAGGAGAACTAAACATCCTGTCCACAGGAGAAAGAATCATCCTGTCCATTGGTCGCCACAGGAGAACTAATCATCCTAGCTCACAGTCGCCATGGGAGAACTAATCATCCCGGCCCACAGGAGAACTAATCATCTTGTTCCCAATTGCCACGGGAGAACTAATCATCCCGGCCCAGAGGAGAACTAATCATCCTGTTCCACAATTGCCACGGGAGAACTAATCATCCCGACCCACAGGAGAACTAATCATCCTGTTCATAGCGCACCACCAGGGGAGGGTGAGTCGCCCTGTGGTCATATGTTGCTCCAGTGAGTACCCCAAGCCCCCCAGAGCTCCCATAGCTCAATGCATGCAACATGCAAGACCCTTGTAAGAAGGTCCCTCAACGACTCCAAGTCATTCGGGAAAGTCACAAATTTGACCTTTCCCCGGGGCTTTGACAAAATGTTTTCGACCTGTACATCAGTCTCAATGCGATGGAGCCTCCTCGCTCATCGACTTACCATATCCCAGATACGGCAGTATCTGATGTCTATCTGTTGGAGCAATCATCAAATATGGGATTCCTCAATAATCGAATCCCCCTTTTGGTTGTCAAAAAGAATCACAGTGGTATTCATCATGTGTACAAATAGCTCACTTAAGAGCTTCTGCAACCATGCAGCTTCACACAAGATCATACTCGTAGCTATGTATTCGGTCTCGGCGGTGCTTATAGCAACCAACTTCTGCTTCCTACTCATCCATGATATCGAAGCAGAATCCAAAGAGAACCAGCACTGAGAAGTGCTTTAGTGATCCTCCACACTGCCTGCCCAATCGGCATTCGAATAATCATGCAGTTTCATATTTCCGGCAGTGCATCTCAATCCATGAGAGATTGTGCCCCGAAGATATCTCAGAAGATTCTTGGCACCAATCCAGTGAGGCTCAACCAAATATGAGCTCACCATGCTAACTGCAAAACATATGTCCAGACAGAAGTTCCCCAAGAACATCAACGCGAATGAGTTTATGAAACTAAGAGGCATTTCCCAAATCTGGTCCGACATCACTACCATATAACTTCTGAAAGTTAAGATCCTCGAGGTAGTCACAGGGTTGCAGTTTATCATTCCACATCCGGAATCCAACTCCCTCTTGCTTCTGCAAATGAGAGGGTCTACACCTATCAGAAATAGGTTGCCCTCATAAGGTGCTGGTATGAGAGGTCTATCATCCACAACCTTCAAACAATGGTTTGGATCGGCTTCACTCTTAGTGAATCTCAGCTTCATCTGACAGCTATCAATCCTCTCATACTACGCCCGGGGTGTTTTGCTTCAAGCCATAGAGGGCTTTCTTCCACCTGTATACATGAGATTCCTGATCATCAATCTCAAACCTCTCGAGTTGTTCCAAACCTGTGGACCTGCTACATGAGGGGAATGGTCCCCTTGTAAGATTTTCCTTCGGTACATCTCAGACATGTACTTTCATGCTCTTTTTGAATTCAGGCATCCCTATCACCATCTGACTCACAAGACCTCCGGTGCTATGTGTCAATGGACATGGTCCCCAGTGGACTTCCTGCAACTTGATACAACCCTGAACTCAAAAACATCTTTGAAAATTCTATTTTCAATCACGTACCTTTCCATCGATGAGTGCCACCTTGTAACCTTCGACTTCGATTGTTGAAATGGACACCAGGTTCTTCTTGCAATCAAGTACATAAAAGAGATTATGTAAAGAATTGAGTGACCCTCACTCAATTGGGGGTAACATTCCCTACACCCTTTCCAGGATAGGTGGCATCAGCTCCAAGTATAATCACACGATTATTTCCATCTCTACCAAATTAGAAAGTGGACCCTTCTATCCGATGAAGTGCGTTGAAGCACTACAATCAATAAGCCAGATTCCTAAAGAATCTGAAGGAGAGGGCCAATACAAGATAACGCTCCTTTATCTTATCAAAAACAAAATTTGATTCTTCATACCTGGGGTTCCTTGCTTTCTTTGAAGAGTCAGCCATTTCCTTGATGACCTACATTACCTATCATTCCTTTGATCATTGAAGATGTCCCTGGAATGATTGTTATCTTCATCAAGAGACGTGTCCCTGCCATTCGCACACTCCTTCGCATAATGGCCGAACTTATTGCAACCAAGGCATCTGCCTTTCCTTCCACCCTTAGATCCGGACTTCCCAAAGAAGTGATCTTTAGGTAGGCCATCAAAAACTTCTGCTGCCTATTCTGATAATATTCTCTGCTTCGACTTCACCCTTGGTGAATTTGAAGAGGGATGAGGAATCCATTGATCCTTTTTTCCTTTCCCAACTGTCTTCAGTGATTGCCCTTTCACTCTTTCTTGGGCATTGCCTTCACCTTAGCTCTGATACCATGTTAAATTTTAGGTATGTTCTATGCTTAGAGCAATTTATTTCAATTTTCACAGTTAGCTCAATATCTTTTCTAGATTAGCAATCACATCAGCATTAAAGTAAACTGCAAATAGAACATAAACATAAATCGCGGAAGACAAGCCAAGACAAGAGGACACAAGATGTGGCACTAGCCAGGGACGAACCCCAATGTGGGGAAACCCTTGATCAATTCTTCTTATATGTTCTTCACTAGTTCAGCAGAGAGAGAGAGAGAGTACGTTTACAACAGAAGTCAACACTTTGACTTATCTAGATAAGAGCATAGATCATCTCTAAGAAGATGATACATGAGATCAATTTAAGACATGTTCCTTCAACTGATTCTCCAAGGTGACTCCTTCACCTATCATTGTGCTGCATTTCGTCATCATGTTGCACCCATCATCACTATGATGTATCTCATCATGCTTCATTAATCATGATTGTACCCATCACTGTACTGCATTATGTGCCATTGCTGCACCATGTTGCCATACTGACCTATGTGATGGTTGCATCTTGCTTGCTTGTTGTCCCTAGCTTGCTTGTTGTCCCTAGCACGTTTGTTGTCCTTTGCATGCTTGTTGTTGCATGCTAATTGTCCCTTGCATGCTAGTTGTAACATTGCATGCTTGGTGTATTTGTTGCTAAATACTATACAATTGTCCCAATGTTAGTTAGTTGTCCCTTGTATGCTGCTCTCTTTAGGAGACAGATCCTCTGGCTATTCCGGCAGTTTCAGCAATTTCAGTTGTTCCCAGCAGTTCTAGCAATTCCGGCAATTTCGACTTTTCTCGGCGGTTCCAGCTTCTGCCCTCTGCGTCAGCGTTCCCAGATGTTCCGGCTGTTCCCGGCAGTTCCGGCTGTTCCCGGCAATTCCGACTATTCCCAGCAATTCCAACAATTCCGGCTATTCCCAGCAATTCCAACAATTCCGGCTATTCCCGGCAGTTCCAGCAATTCCAACTATTCCCAGCAGTTCCGGCTTTTCCCAGCAGTTCCGGCTTTTCCCGACAGTTCTGGTTATTCAGGGTTTTCCCAACAGTTCCAGCTTTTCCCGGCAGTTCCAGCTTTTCCCGACAGTTTCGGCTTTTCCCAGCAGTGCCAGCTTTTCCCAACAGTTCCAGCTTTTCCCAGCAGTGCCAGCAGTTCCAGCTTTTCTCGACAGTTCCAACTTTTCCCGGCAGTTCCAGCAATTCCAGCTTTTCCCAGCAGTTCCAGCTTTTCTCAGCAGTTCCGACAGTTCCGGCTTTTCCCGAAAGTTCCAGCTTTTCCCAGCAATTCCAACAGTTCCCGACAGTTTAGGCTTTTCCCGGCAGTTCTAGCAGTTCCAGCTTTTCCCGGCAATTCCAACTATTCCCGACAGTTCCAGCTTCTGCCCTCTGGATTAGGGCAGCGTTATCCCTTAGGATCTCTCTTCCTACTAAAACCCAAAGACAAATAGAGAGGAAGAGATCCCAAGTGTGTTGAAATGACTTGAAGGCCACCTCTATTTATACTAAAACGTTGAACACAAGTGGAGTTTATTTGGTTGTTGGCCGACCTTGACGAATTGTTCCATAACACAAATAAACTCATATCTCCATGAATACTTATCGGAATCAGATGATCTTTAGATCAATCCTACACCTTTCGGTGAGAGGGCTCCAAGAAAAATATCAGCTTCCATTAATAAGATGACCCACATGGAGTTTGGCCCTAGTTGCCAATTTTAACAGCCATAGGCTTGAATATAAGGCTAGCCTAGGGGAGAATTAGAAGTGGGCCAACCAACTGAATAGTAAAAAAAAAAGGCATTTTTTTTACGCTGGCCTACATAGGTACAAACTGCATGGAACAAGTCCTGAACCGGTCGGTTCTGTTCGGACCAGTTTTGGGCCAAAAACAATTGGACCGGCCAGTTCCACGATTCTGATAACACTGGTTACCGCTCAAACTTTCTCCTAGAGGGAAATATCCTAACCCCAACAAGAGAGCCTAGAGGCAACTCTTAGGCAAGCGACCCACTGTCACCTCAATGGCCTTGGCCCACTCTTTAGGTTGAAGGAAAGGGTCCTAGTTAAGGGGGGAATCCTTGAAGGTCAAGCTACATCAAGCCATTGAGTAATCAAGGGGAGTTCTAAGGCTTGGCTTGACTAAGCCACGAAGTAATTAAGAGGAGTTCTAAGGCTTGACTTGATCAAGGGTTTCACAAGTTAAGACTACCCACTCTCGAGGTAAGGTTCAAACATAGGTGTATGCGAATAGCACATCAATTTATCAATTACGAACAAGCTTAAATGTGTTTAGTTTAGACAAAAAGTACTTATTCAAAGTGATGCTTTGAAAATGTAAAAATTAAGCATTGTGAATTTCCACACAAGTTTTCAATTGCATCATGAAGCTTATAGCAAGATTGAAACATGTATCCAATGGAAAAATAACTCTAATTTATGTCCAAATGAAAAAGTCATAAATCATTCATTCACCATAGTTGTAGACATCACCATATACCAACAATGTTTGTTTCAAGGCAACAAACTTGTAGAAAAGTTATACCAAGAGAAACATTGATCCACATGCATGTTTAGAGTATAATTATGATGTTTAAGAATACTTAGAACCACAATGAAAAGTCATTGCCTAAAATGCACTTGCCAACAACCATTCAAATCAGACCATAACCAAACAGATCCCAAATAGTGATGAATTAATCAACACTTGCAGCAATTATGACATGCCATCAACGAAGTGCTTGTATATGTGCGTAATTTTAGAGTAATTGTAACCAATGGGAGTTGTTACCACTCAATCTAGCAGTGGTCCTAGGAGGGATACCAAGGGACAACTACTATACCAAATGTCAGCAATGGGACACAAACCCATTGTCACCTCAGTCTTGTCCCCTACTCTTTACGAACTTTCACCAATGGGAGGAGTCTTGTTATGAAGGAAATCACTAATGGTGATAAGATCAACAATTAGGTGCTATGTGATTTGCCCATTCAAAGGAAAGGCTCAATTACTTTGACGAAGCTTAGTGGCTCTACAAGAAATACCTACAAGAAGGCCTAAACCTAGGAGAAAGGGTTATTCAATTATAAGGGATAATCCTAGACCTAAGGCTTCCTAAAGAGGCAACCCCTCTCTAAGGGCTTTATAAGATGATTACCATGTAAGGTTTTATGACAAATAGAGAGACCTAGGGAAAAATCCAAACAAGGCTTAGAGCTTACAATGATTGCAAGAGAATGATATTCAGTGTAATTACTAATTCAAGCGAGGAGAAAGAGGAAGGTCGAAATGATTAACTTCCTTTGAGTTTTCGAGTGCAAGTGACCTTCAATGCAACCAATAACCATAGAAGTTCAAGGATAAGATCAATGTTGGAGCTAGGGCTCGAGATTTCTCTCAAACTAGCCACAAGAATTGTTTTAAATTTGGAGGGATAATAAAGGACACAATAGCACAGTAGCCTACCAGCTCGCTCTCAAAAATACCCTCCTAAGGCATTCTGCACAAGGCCCTAGTTGACCTTCTAGGGTTAGGGCAGAATTTTGTAAAGGATGAAAAGAAAATGGTTTAAGGTTGATCACCCAGGATTAAGACCAGTGCCTAGCCCTTTTGGGAGAATTGGAGTCAAGAGTTGCTTTGTTTCAATAATTTCGCTCTTCCAAGGAGACCTATTGCAGCTTTGCTAACCCTAAAGAGAAAGCTTGAAGGTTGTTATAGATTTTTATACTTTATTGACAATGGTTTGATGGAGTTTCAAGAATGCAAATGCATAATAACCCTCTGGGAACATTCATTCAACATCATCTATGAATAATGCATGTAATACTTCCATAATCTTAGTGTTCTTCACAAATTCGCATCAAATTAGGACAAATTCAAGAATAAGAAATGACATTCCATACATTAGACATTCATCAAAAGAAAAGAAAAAAGTACATCATCAAAGTACTTACAAGACAATGAGAATATATCCATCCATCCACAACATGCCAATAAAAGCTCCAAGAAAATAATGCGAAATAATCCAAGTGTCAAAGTGCACCTAAACTCCAAAACTCGTCCAAAATTGCAGGTTTGAATACTCAAGAAGAGAATTTGAAATCCAAAAAATGATCATCCAATACAAAGTGAGGCCTCCTTTATTTATATGAGGCTCCTCAAGTTCGATTTGTCCTAATTTAGCCTAATTAAGCGCCTACTAATATTTTAATGTGCAAATAACTTCCCTTTTGGTGACAAACCCGCCAAATAGCTCAATAAGTGAAACATAAGCCAAAGCTAGCCGAAATGATAGAACAATGATCAAGATGACTGTTGGAAGGCCTGAATGAGTCCTCAAAGTGTCATGATGAAGAGGAGGGCTCCATAAATGATGATCAAGGGAGTGGCCCTTTGATTTCCAAGCAAAACATGTTGTTGTGCTCCCAAGTGGTTGTGGGGCACAATCAATGGTCACATGGGTTTCTAGTGGCTCAATAACAAGCCGATGCTCCATAAGTGAGGGCTAGAAGATGATGCTTGCTCTCCTGTATCTCTTTGGATGAGACAAAACCCCATCTAGGCCCTAGATTCGCTGCCAAGTGTTGGGTGCAAGTGTGTGGCCAGTTGGGCAACGTGATCCAAGTGCATCACCGTCTCTGTATGACCGGGGCACGAACAAGCAATGTGTGGTGCTGAAGAAGCCCATGGTGTGGCAATCAATGCTCTACTATGGTGGAGGCCCATGGCTCTCTATGCTCACCCAACAAGTGACATTATGACCCTCTAGAGGGCTTCGATCTCATATAGGGAGACCAAGCCCAAGATGAAGACCCACCTGCAATCTTATGTAAGACCAATGTGTCTCCTCTGTTGATTTGGGGTAGCATCAGATGTGCTCTAGCCACAAAATTTGGTGGAGATGTTGGGGCACATGAGATCTTCAATACCCAGAAAGGGTTTTGGCAGATTCTAAACAGATCAAGAAATATTAAAATAATTAATATTTTTAATGGAGTCCCTTAGTCTAAACTTAGGGAAAATAAAATATTAATGTGTATTAATATGAACCTCTGTTAGAGTGGTCCAAAAGACATAGAATAAGCCAGATCTAATCTTAGCCGTTGATTAGGGACTTAATCTCGATCGTTGAGATGTCAACAGGAAAAGTATAAGAGGAGGCTTGAGGGTCACTTGGAGAATACACAAGAGTGATCAATCATTTTATTCTCTAGAGCGGGGTTTGCTAAGAGAGATAGAATCAGTGATCGGGAGAGCAGCTGAGGGGCATTGAGTACAGAGAAACAGAGAAGGCAGAGCTTGTGCCGAAAGAGCAGCGCAGCAGCCAAGGAGAGTGACGCAGAGCCAGCAAGGGCTCACACAGGGCCACGCAAAGGCAGCCAAGTGTTGCGCAGAGCAACAGAGAGGCCAACGTGTCTGACGTAAAGGCCCAGAAAGCTGACGGAGGGCCTCCTGGGGCTGACACAGGGCTAGCGTGAGACAGAGAGGGGTTGTGCAGTCCAGATTGGGCAGACGCTGGGGTTGCAGAGCAGTTTTGTACTGAGGAGTTGGCGGAAGGATTTTCCGGGGTTTCAACCAGGAGATTTCTCTCAAACTTTGAGGTATAGCTGCTAAGGAAATTCTCTATTGGGTAGGCCAGTTTCGGCACCCAGATTGTACTTTGATACTGCTTAATAAGAAAACCCTCATATAGCTGCACCGATTTTCCCGCATTGGGTTTTTCCGGGGACATTGGTCCAAAAATAATGGTGTCATGTGGCGTGTTTGTTCTTGTTTCTTTTAGTTGCTGATCTATAATATGTTAAGCATGCACTAGTGTTTATTTTCAGTATTTACTTTGTCAATAACTTGTTAAAGAAAAATAACAAGTAGGTAGGAATAAATCAGACAAAGTGCATGAAGGGTTTCTAAACTAAGTAAACTTAAAAACTTCAACATGGTATCAGAGCGGTGATTGCAGATCACAGGAGGACTAAAAGACATCAGCCGAGCGGAGCAATAGCAGCAGAAAACCGTTGTCCTGCGGTGATGGAAGTTGTTTCTAGCAGCGTAGAAGCCAAGAAGTGTGATACAGAGCCAGCCAGAGCCACACAGAAGAAGCCGAGAGTTGCGCAAAGCCTCAGAGAGGCCAGCGTTGCTGATGCAGAGGGCCAGAGGGCTGACGCAGACCCATCTGGCGTGACGCAGAGCCAGCGTGAGGCAGAGAGGGGCTGACACAGTTCACAGAGAGGCAGTTACTAACTTACTAGAGTCTAGAAGGCTACAGAAATTTTGCAGAGTGGAGCTGGTGAGGTATTGTAGTCAGAACAGTACCTGACAGAGCAGGGCCAGAGGAGTTGTTATCGAGGGTTTCCAACCGAGGAACCTGGATCAGCAGTGCAATTGCACAAGACGGTCAGAGTAGGGGGCATCTCGACAAGCAGCAGAAGGATTTCTAGGAGGGAAATCAAGACTTAGAGGGAGTCCAGAAGAGAACTTCCAAACGGGAAGTCGAGACTCAGAGGAGTCGAACAGAGAACTTCCAGGAGGGAAGTAGAGGAGCTTCATGGCACTACACGGGGTAAGAGACCAGAATAGACTGGACGAAGCATTGAACTTTGCAGTCTGGAAGGCCAGAATCTTATCAGTGCTTGACAGGAATCATGTCAAGAACTTCGCCTTGAAGGTTATAGCTATCCCAGTCGACCCCGACGATAATGACAAGTACGAAGAGGCGATGGCGAGGGCCAAGTGCATTATCATTGACAGGGTCAAGGATCATGTGGTACCACATACAGCCGAGAAGGAAACGACAGTTGAGAGGTGGGAGGCTCTCGAGAACCTATACCAGCATACTTCTATGCAGAGCAAAATGTTGCTCGAGAACCAGATGAGGTCGTATCAGATGAAGAAGGGTCAATTGATTGACACCTTCCTCGGAGGATTGAATGAGATCTGAGACTAGTTAACTACTATAGGAGCGACACCGAATCAGGAGCTTACGGTGAGGACAGCTCTGAATGTTGTCTCAGAAGATTGGGAAGTGTTTGTCCAGAGTATCCTGAGCAGAGGGACTCTACCACCTTGGGACGAGATGTGGGCAGCTCTTCGCCAAGAAGAGATCAGACAGCAGTCGAAGACAGGTAGCAGCAACAAAGGGATCAAGGTCAAGCAGGAGGAGGAGGATGTGACCCTAGCATCTGAGGGAAAGCAAGAGAAGCGAAAGAAGAAAGATCTCTCCAAAATCAAGTGCTTCCACTGTGGGGAGATGGGTCATTATGCGACCTAGTGCCCAAGGAAGAAGAGTAAGGGAGAGTCTTCCGAGACTAAGGCAGCACCAGCACGGGCAGAGAAGGAAGTTTCAACAAACGATGATTGTGCCATGAGTGCTCCCGCACCACTTGAGCGGAAGTGGGGAGACATTGCGCTGTAGTTAGGCGGGCTACAGGCGATGAGGGGCAGGATCCTCGAGGTACCCAACCTCTTGGATTAGACCTTGCTACGGGAGCCCCATCGAGGAGTAGAAGGACTAGCTGAGTCAAGTAGAAACGGATGTCGATGGAGCAGCAGACAAAGCTACGGTGCAGGAGTCCCAAGACAGAGCGAGGCTAGCAGACTGCAGCAGTGCGAGAGGCATAGGAGTGTTGCACCAGTGCAGGACGGCACAGAGAGGTGTGCAACGGTGCGAGAGGCAAGGAATTGTTGCAGCATCACAGAGGTCAGAGAGGGAGCACTTGTCAGTGGCAGAGGGAGCTTCAGCATCAGTGGATGTTTCTAGCCCAATAGGGAGGTCAGTTGGGAGATCAGTTACTTACTTCTCAGAAACTGAGTTCCAGTGCAACAGTGGGAAGCACAATGCAACATGATGAGAGGAGGTGCAGTGCGGATGCAGTGCTAGGAGAAAGGACCAGCAGCAGCATGGATGCAGAGGGAGTTGTCGTACAGATGCAGCAGTGGCAGTGGCAGAACCATGCGCAGCAATACAGGATACAGCAGTGCAGAGGATGTTGGGCAGGAAGGCCTAGCATCAACACAGGTACTGATGTCGGATGATCAGAGTAATGCTCAATGAAGAGTATTGCTAGAGCACAGTCCTCGTTAAGAGGGAGTGTTGATTTGGGGTAGCATCGGATGTGCTCTAGCCACGAAATTTGGTGGAGAGGTTGAGGCACATGAGATCTCCAATACCTAGAAAGGGTTTTGGCAAATTCTAAACAGATCAAGAGATATTAAAATAATTAATATTTTTAATGGAGTCCCTAAGTCTAAACTTAGGAAAAATAAAATATTAATGTGTATTAATATGAATCTGTGTTAGTGGTCCAAAAGACATGGATCAAGCCAGATCTAATCTTAGCCGTTGATTAGGGAATTAATCTTGGCCATTGATATGTCAACAGGAAAAGTATAAGAGGAGGCTTGAGGGTCACTTGGAGAATACACCAGAGTGATCAGTCATTCTATTCTCTAGAGTGGGGTTTTCTAAGAGAGATAGAATCAATGATCGGGAGAGCATCTGAGGGCCATTGAGTACAGAGAAACAGAGAAGGCAGAGATTGTGCCAGGAGAACAGCGCAGCAGCCAAGGAGAGTGGCGCAGAGCCAGCAAGGGCTCACGCAGGGCCACGCAAAGGCAGCCAAGTGTTGCGCAGAGCACCAGAGAGGCAAGCATGTTTGACGCAGAGGCCTAAAAAGCTGACGCAGGGCCTCTTGGGGCTGACGCAGGCCAAGAAAGGCTGACGCAGGGCCAGCGTGAGACAGAGAGGGGCTGACGCAGTCCAGATTGGGCAGACGTTGGGGTTGCACAGTAGTTTTGTACTGAGGAGCTGCCAGAAGGATTTTCCAGGGTTTCAGCCAAGGGATTTCTCTCAAACTATGAGGTATAGCTACTAAGGAAATTCTCTATTGGGTAGGCTAGTTTCAGCGCCTAGATTGTACTCTGATATTGCTTAATAAGAAAACCCTCAGATAGCTACATCGGTTTTCCCACATTGGGTTTTTCTGGGGACATTGGTCCAAAAATAATGGTGTCATGTGGTGTGTTTGTTCTTGTTTCTTTTAGTTGTTGATCTGTAATATGTTGAGCATGCACTGGTGTTTATTTTCAATATTTACTTTGTAAATAACTTGTTAAAGAAAAATAAAAGTAGGTAGGAATAAATCAGAAAAAAGTGCATGAAGGGTTTCTAAACTAAGTAAACTTAGAAACTTCAACATCCTCACCTTCCAGTACAACATTCCATTAGTGCAATTGAGAAAATAAGCTTGCTAATCATGGACAAAATTGGACACTTCATAGTGGCATGCCCTTCCAAATGGAATTTAGAAAGTGCAGGTGTTACCTTGCTCGACAAGAGAGGTTAATAAAGGACTCTATTAAGTGGTTTCAACCTCTAAGGGAGTGACAGGTCCATGGTACCTCCCTCAATAAAGGACTCTATTAAGCGGTTTCAACCTCTAAGGGAGTGACAGGTCCATGGTACCTCCATCAAATGGCAGGTGTCATGTGAAGTAATGATGGAACGAAATGAAGCAATATGGAAGGCTCCAAGCCACATGCCATGGTACAAGGGTAGTTATAATGAGGGAAGCCCACACATTGCATGTCTGGATGTAGGAGGGAGCAATCATGGAACATGAGTTAGCCTGGCCTTTATTTTTCCACCCTTCTTAATATGCCTTTTGCCTTCTATTGATTTTTCTTTCTTTTACTACTCGAGGCTCCAGGGGCTGAGAGCATGATGTGTATGATGTAGCAGTGATTACCCCCTTAATGTTGGGGAGTTCACCGCCCACCAACGGTTGGAACAATCATGGGTTCCTTAATGATGCAGGGGGCACTCATAAGGACCCTAGGAACCAGGGTGATGACCATAACAACAAGGGGTAAAGCTCATGTTTGGCTTTTGCCCACATGCTAATTTTTTATGTCCCAACCATCTTTTGCATTTTGTGGTACATTTATGGTTGTAAGTGGCCAAATTATGCTTTTAACTTTCTTTTTAGCTACATCAACCTCCGGGGCAACGTTCCAAGGCCGACCCAAAGTGTAGACGAGGGAAGGGGGAGGCTAGGGAAGGGGGAGGCTAACACCTTGTGGACCCAATGGACAAATGTGGACCCGGATGGGTCAAAGTGTGAAAAAGGGTTATATATTATCATGAGCAGAGGGGAGTGAGTCTAGGTAAGAAAGCTCATGCAATCAGAAAAATAGCACCCTTGTGAGGATGTCTCTAAGGTAGTTACCCCTTGGGGGATAACAATGCTCATATGTCAAACCCAAATATCATGCCACACCAATGCCAATGCGTCAATCCCATCTATAGTGCTACCCTACTAAGTAAGAACATGTCATGAATAATGTACCACCATAATCACCAAGGGACTAGATCCCATTTATGCATGGAGTACTTAGCTAGGATGGCTAAGAACCATGATAATAAGACAAACATGAAGAGGGTAGATATCACGAAACCAAAATGCCATTAATAAAACACTAAAACAATCCCCTCATGGTGATGTACTATAGGGGATAGCAAGAATAAGCAAGAGTGCACTAGTTAACATTGCAATATTGGTGCTGTTGGACACCTAATCCTAAAGGGTTAGCGTGGAAGCCGAATGGACAAAGCAGTCCAAGAGACCTTGGGATGTGAATCCCAACGGTCACCAAATGTACTATAAATGTATATCAAATTGTTAATAAAAGATATATAGCATGCTTTATCTTTCTTATTGTTGTAGCTGTCCATGTCTGTTTAACATGTTATCAGAGCAGGCGTATTCCTGCCCTGCACAATTAATTTGAGCCATTTGTTCATGGCCTTTCTATGCAGTTTATTTTTGCCATAAATTTCATGAATTTTCTCATGAATATTTATTCAGCTAAATTTTAGCTGCAACCTGTTAAAACTGCTACCTGCGCTGCTCCTCCATATAATTAGCTGCCTTCATTACCTGCGCTTTGTCTGCCACACATATACTGCCCTGACATATTCTATTTGTGATTTCTGCATATGCTCAGACACCAAAACGTTCACTGACCATCCGTTTAAACCAGCTCTGACGCTTCCACTGGTCCAACGCTACTCCACCTGCTATTCATTATTATTCTATGCATAAAAAAAAAAAAAAACGCTCCCCCTCACTGTCCACCTACTCTAATGCTCTGAAATCTGCGTGGATGTATATTCAATCGGAGAAGTGAGCACTCTAGAACAATGATTGTGACAAACACGAACCTTCAAGTAGTCTGCGACAAGTGAACGACGGTTTAAAAGAATCATTGCCGAAAAGCCAGTCATTTCCTCTCTGAGACTTGGAGTGTTGCAAGTATTCTCAGGGTTGTTTATTGACTTTGGTATGCGTTAGTTCACTCCTCTCATGCGTTGGGATTATTTGTGAACGCTGCACTGAATGCTGAGACCGTGTTGAACCGTTGAATGTCATGAATGACAATCTAGTGCATATAATGGTGATATCACCCCAACAATTAGCCAAAGGCGAAGCATATTGGCAGGCAGCGGTTTGGAAATCTTGTCGAGGGTTTGAGACTAAGACTGAGCTTCTTTTAAATTGTTTTCTGTTCTTGTTCTGGCATGTGAATCTGTGTTTTGTTTGATGAAGACTTAGCAGATTAAAGATCCCGTGGGTAAAGATAATTTTGTTCTTGTATTGTGCTGTATGTCGAAGTCGTATATTCAAGTCTGTGCTGGTTGTGAATCAACGGTGGTGAGAGTCTCATACATTATACCTTACACTATGCTTTTGTGATATATTTAATTGCAAATCTCCAAAAGGTCATAAAGATCTGTTGTATAGTCTGACAGTCTAAAACTGTAGTTGGCGCACACGACAAAATGTCAGGAAATAAGGTTTTCCATAATCGCTGGCTCTAATCCAATCTAGTGATGCAGCGGTATCGAACATGCGCCGGCCAGTTGACTCTCGCTACGTGTAGAATTGTGCCGGGAAGGAGTATGCCGTCCGGAAATCCTATATATTTGGATGACAAAGGTGTTAATGGATATTAAAAGAGCAGTGCGTTGTATATATTTATGGTTGAACAATTACCTTGTGAAAATTTAAGTTGGTGAGAATCCTTTGCTAGTGCGTAATGCATTGGTGAATTCTGCATTGATATATCTTCTAGTGCAGTGTCGAACGAAGGTCAATTAAAGGTGCAGTCTCAACAGTTAAACGTGGAGAAAATTTCATTCTCTAAATCAGTTGGAAAACTGTACAGCGGAATTTCCAGAATTATTGCAGAATTGTATCATATATTTATCGCAGACGATAATCAAAGATTGATTGGACGTTGACTGGAGCAATTGACGCTGACATGTTCGAGTAAATATAAAAGTTCGGGACTCACCCTTCATAAGATATTTACGAGCATTCATGATCCGAGGTTGTATTTATACCATGCCACATTTTCTATATTTTGTGTATTATTATTGATGTTATGGTGGCACGGTTGGAGGTTTAAAGGGTCGTTTATTTCACAAATGTTATGAACCCCGCCGCTTCTCACATGGAGAAATTCAAAAGCTTCCACGCTTACTTAGAAAGCCGCTCCAAGAAAGGTTGTTGTTTCTAAGTAATGTCTATAATTCCATCCTTTCTAGATGGGCTAGAAATGACCTCAGACAAATGCATTAAGTTGAAATGCATGTATCTTAGATCTATAGCAGACTTGGAGAGGGAATCTTATTAAATTAAAAGTAAACTTTGAATATCAGCGGTTGGTTAGAAGGAATTCCTTCAAACAGATTTAGCCTGTCCACATATCTGTATCTTGTATTGCCACCACCTTAGTGAACGAACATTATTTCTTTTATTTTAATGAGATAATGACACTTGTATCGATGGAAAGTAAAACCATGCATGCGGGACAACACAACCTTGGGGAATATTGTAAGCATTCTTGATTCTTTCCAGCAACTTGTAATCCACTTCACATCCCCATTGCTGCACGAGAAACAGTGTTATTCTCACCTGGAGAACGAGAGTTTGTCAATAATTAAATCGCTGACCAACAGCCAAGTTCCAAGAAAATTTTGCTACCAGTGTCAAGGGATCAGCGGAAACCAAAATTGTTGTATACACAGGAGAGAAGAAATTCTCTGGTGCATGTATGGGCATATTTTTGATAGAGTTCGCGATGTTTTAAATTTTCAAATTGACTGTGTATGCATTGGGCTAGCAGCCAGAGATTTGTTATTGTCAGAGATTTGTTATTGACTGTAGAATACTTTTAGTTTTTGCATCATATTTGGATTTTTGATTAAAGTAATGCTCCATTTTTAAGAAGCTTGAAATATTTGTCCAAGAAGCTTTTTGAGGAACTCAAAGTATCATTAAGACATTGCATTTTTTGGAAAATGGATCAAATTGGTGAAGTATTAGAGTTTTTGAAAACTCTAATACAATCTACTTCTAATGACACATTCCAAATCAGCAAAGTTTCTCTCACAGACATTCAGGTCTGTCTTCAAAATGCAAAGGAAAAGATTGATTTTTTGCAGCTTGAAACTCAGCTACAGCAAGAAGAGCTACATCAAAATAGACACCATTCTGAACCTGTTTTTGTTCAGAACATTGAGACAACCACCCATCAGCAGCATGTTACAGTTCATTCAGATTTAATACCAAACAAAGCAGCAAGGTTACATGCAGATGCAAAAGTTCAGTCTGCACTTCCCAAGCCCATCATCAGACCTTGGGAACAGCGTGTCCACAACAAGCACAGAACCGGTCTTGGATATGACAAGGACTTGTCCTTTCATATTCCAGACTACTCAAAACCCATTCAATTTCAGAGTGTTGGTTTCATTTATGACAGTTCACCTGCTCCTCATGACAGTTCAACTACAGCTGTTCCAGACTCTGCTCCTCTTCCACAACAACAACAACAAAAACAGATCGTGAAATGCCAACACTGTGATCGAGTTGGCCATCTGAAAGATCACTGTTTTGATCTTCATCCATGTAAGCACTGCCATAAAACTAGCCATTCTTCACACAGATGCTTCAGCAACAAATGTCCTGCAAGAACAAAGATTCATCTAGGATGGATCGCTTCTTGGCAATGGGCATCAACAGCCAAGAAGATATTCCAAACACATGTCAGAACTTATTCCAGAATATTGAACAGTCTTGCAGTTGAGTTTTCACCATCTTCTCACCTTGTATCTGACAGGGGGGGAAATGATGGTCATCTACAAGCTTCAAAGCCACATCAAGCGAGCCTGAGCCACAACCTGCCACACCAGTTTCAGAGTTGTAGCCAGAGACAAAGATGCCTGAACATGCCTTCAGTTGGGAATCTGGGACACTTCCTCTAGCAGAAGACTTCAGCTTCTTGCCAGTTTTGGAAGAGTTCTGGAGAACAAAATTGAGAACACTTCCTCTAGCAGAAGACTCCAGCTTCTTGCCAGCTTTGGAAGAGTTCCAGGAATTGCATAAGCATTCCAGAGTTGTTGGTCATCCTTAAACCATCACAGGTTGAGACTTCCCTTTT
>APFE030447021.1:123711-152360 GCA_000404065.3 Pinus taeda
TTCCAGTGTTGGTGGCTATCCTTAAACCACCGCCCTTTTTTACCAACATTTCATAGAGCACATTCAGCCTAGTGCTGCCATGCATTATTGCACATTTTGTATTACAGCTCTTTTCTTAGACTCATACATAACCCTTCGGTTAAGGGGGGGAATGTTGGACACCTAATCCTAAAGGGTTAGCGTGGAAGCCGAATGGACAAAGCAGTCCAAGAGACCTTGGGATGTGAATCCCAACGGTCACCAAATGTACTATAAATGTATATCAAATTGTTAATAAAAGATATATAGCATGCTTTATCTTTCTTATTGTTGTAGTTGTCCATGTCTGTTTAACAGGTGCAGTGATCCAAGCTTGTGATTGGGGGGGGTCGAGAAAATAGGGTACTTCATACAAGATGAACACTTTCAGTACCCACTCACACAACCAAATCAAAAATCATAACACCAATATTTTTACGTGGCTTAAACCCAAACACTCCATGGCCCTAGCCAACATGGCCATTTGGGGCAACTTTATTAATGTAAAAGAAAATTTGTACATAAGAGAGTTTCTCACAATAAATCATCGGCAATGACCCTCCATGGTCTTTAATAGAGATCATGGACCAATCGAGTGTTAAGCTACTAATCATAAGTCGTAAGTATTGAGGAGAATATGAGTCATCGGTTCACTCTATGTCTAGAAGATATTGTGACCATCAATTACAATGCAACTAATGCATAATAATGAAACAAAATTTTATTTAAAGACACATTAGACCAAGTTGAAATTAACTAGCTCCCAAGTGTCTAACTATCATAACAGCGGGAATGTCTGTGAGTCCCTAGAAAATCACAAAGTTCGAGACCACCTTTTTCTGAGTTGTTACCCTTTTCTACCAATGAGAAGTTGTCATTATCCAGTGATGATGCATTAGTGAGATCTAGATCTAGAGGTGGCCAACTACATGTACTATAAATTGACATTATGGGATGAATACATGTGTAAAATATGGCTTTAAGCTTTTGCCACCAAGTTCTTGTCTTGTGTCTTCTGTCCTATTTCCTAACAGTAAATAATAACTACACAAGCATGTCCTGTCAATAGAAGTAAAAGTACCAAACGATGAAAGCCATACTAAAACCAATGTTAAAGTCCACTCTTCTTTAAGTGTCCAAGCTTAAAATGCACCGATATTCATGCTATCCACAACATTATGAGCAAGATTAAAAAATTTGAAAACATCTCCAACATTTGACCAATCTTTGTTTCTTTTATTAATGCAATCATTGAGACCCCCAAATTCTCTATCATTACACTCTCTAATAAGGTTATTTTTGGTAAGAAACTATTAGAAACCAAGAAAGAAAAATAGTGAGTGCACGCCTTTCCATTGATAGATTGAATAGCCCTGCACTTGCATATATTAATGCTTGAGTGGATATCTTAAAAATGACAACTGGTGTGCACCATTCTCGTTGTTAACGTGCAAAAGTGCAAGATATCTCTTTGGTCAATATAGTCCATGTTCCTATTATAAACCCATCCTCTCATAATAAATACATTTCTAAAGGTTCTTTCCCATCTCCTAGAATGGCTTTTGGGGCCTTTAGTATTTGGAGAAACCAATTATTAAAAGAAATTTGTCATTGTATAAGACCATGCTTATACCTCATTCCTCAGCAATCACTAGGGTGTTACACCAACTCTCTAAAAAGGCTTTTTATGGCCTTTTTGTATTAGGATAAAATAGTTATTAAAAGAAATCCACCATTGTACAAGGACACGTAGAATAAATTAGTTATTAAAACAAATCCACCATAGTAAAAGGACATACTTGTACCTCCAAAATTACTAGGAATTAGCCCAACCAAATTTTTCAACAAATCCATCCCAAGAGTTTTACGTACAATTTCATTCATGTCAACTACAGTTCCAGCATGTCATTATAATAAAGAATTGTCTTTATATATCTATGTACCTTGACCATTAATATAGTTTTTGTTTAGATTCTAGAATAACATCCTAGGGGTCTTGTGTATCCACTTTTTCCACTTTTCAAGTGGTCTTTCGTTACAATCCACACCTAAAACATAAGCATAAACAAAAAAAAGAAAATTATGGTGATTATTAGCATGCAACACATGTCAGTTCAAGCAACTATGGGAATGCAATGAATAAGCCTTGCATTATCAACAAAATGAACAATCCTTGCACCGGTGAGGTAGATTATGTGAAACTCAAAGCTTCAGCAACGATCCTCTTCCAAAGATCAACGCTATAAGATCATACCCTACCACCCATAAGACAAAGCCGTGACAAGTATTTGTAATGTATGGCCCCACCCAAAGACCATAAAAACATGATGACTATGGTCTATCCTTGGCATCTCAGTGCAGCTTATTCACTAAGGAGTAAGGATAAGTAGGGTTGTAGACAAAGTTCACTGAGTAAGGATAAGCAGGGTTGTAGACAAAGGGCACCGCTACTCCCTTACAGTTGGAATTCCCATTACTCCTCGTGTAGAAAGCTTAAGCAATGAAATCGATGTTGCAGGATGACATCCCTGGGCAAAAGCCTAGTTGATCACAATTAAAAATATAAATGTAAACCAAGAGTATATCATTTTAACCAGCAAGGAAGCAAATGTGACTAGGATTGACCTCAATATGATTGACCTGCAGAACTATGGCTCATGCTGATAAAGATGTCTGTGCAATAATTAGAGCTGTCGTATGGTAATCATGATACCAAAAGCAAATGCCACATAAACATCATTATGCTATTAGCCATGCTCATGGACGTGGATAACAGACTGAAAACATACTATATCAATTACCCAAATCGATCCCAGTTGATCAGTGGTGAAAAACGTAGGTACAAAATGAAAGCTATACTTTTTCAAATAATGTTTTGGCCCTTGGGTCCTGGTTCCGAATCCAGACTCCACATCGAAGCCTGCATTTTTAGGGCGATATTAAATTCATAACTCGGTTTGAAGCCCTGAAAGGTCTAAAGCCCATAGCAAAGGATTAGTGCTGCAAGGTCTTACTCGGCTAGCTATAAGGGTTGGACCTGGTGTTCCCTGATGTTAGGATCTAGACCAGGCCCTTGAGATCTTTCTTCCAGGACAGTACTTCCCACCTTTCATAACCAATTCAACCCGGTGAGACCTTTACAAGCAGGACACAGATTAAAAACAGCCTATCGGACCTTAAACAAAGTTACTCACACATTTGTGTTGATGTCTTATAATCCACGATCTCTGTTATTGACTTCCAAGACTCATTGAACTTTTCGGTTCTCATTAATTGCTGAAGAAAACTGTAATATGTTTCACGGTAAGGCAACCCGTTAGAATGAGCAGTGCATAGTTCAAACCAGAAACCATAAAACCAGGAATAGTCCAATAATGACCACTTTAACCTTTTTTTGGCCCCTAAACTACGGGCGGAGAATGGCTATTCGGTGCATCGTAGGAGCTGATTTTCTCAATCTAAAATTCTAAACGGTTTAGAAAAATAACAACAGAAATACAGTTAATGGACGAATGGAGAGTGAATTGATGTGGAGATGAAATAAACACACCTGGGTGGACGAACGACAGAGGTCTCCGATATGAAGATTTTGCAATTGATTTTGTAATTCTGGTTGTACTTCGACCGTGCCTTGAAGCTCCAGAATGGCCCATTCCATGCATTCCGCACCATTGATACTGGTGCAGCCACATTTCACTTGTATCTGCATTGTAATTGAATTATACTTACATGGGGCATATATTGGCCGTGTATATTTTAACGGTTGGACGGAGTTTGTAGGCTTTTCAGTGCGAGAAGCGAGTGGCGGGAAAGCTACAGAGATGGCAGGCGGAGTTATGCCTCGCACTTATTATTATACTTATTATTATTGTAATAATAAACTTGGTATGAACGGGTCGGCGTTCTCTGTACATTCCATAAAATACATGTTCTTAGGGACTCTTGTAACCAGTGGAATCCATTGTGTGTGTAAGATGCATCACTCTTGTAAATGTGGCATTGTTCATTGATAGGTAGAGACAGTGGTCGTTAATACCACATGGGTAAGATGCATCATGTTCATTACCAAGTAGAGAGATGGTGGTTGTTAATGCCACTCTAATATGGGCATGGACAATGTGGTGTCATGTCAAGTAGCTTATGATAATTAATGGATAATTGTTTATAGTTTTGTGTTGTTCTTAAGACATGCTGGTGTTTTATTTGTTGCCTTGTTTTGGATTTTATAATTTTCAAAGGTGTGGTGTTATTTCTATGGTTTCATTATACGATTGGCGGCTCTTCTTATGGGGTGCATTGAAGATTTTGTGATATATTATTGTTTTTATTGTTTTTTTTTAAAGTAGAGAGGGTGGTAAATTGCATTTTTAAAGTGTTAATGATATTTATTTATTTACGGTGACTTAGTAATTTGTTGGAGTAATATGGGCGAGGCTGTAACAACCCATTTTAAATATCCAGTCTAAGTTAAATGATATGAATTAAATAAGTTAAAATGATATAAATAAATGATATAAATTAATAAAAGTTAAAAGGTATAATTAATATAAGTTAACGGTATAAATTAATATAAGTTTAAACGGATATAAATAATATAAGTTTAATGAATAAATTAATATAGTAAAAGGATAATTAATAAAAGTATATGATATAAATTAATATAAGTTAAATGATATAAATTAATATAAAGTTGACACTTTAATATGTATAAAGTTTAAAGTTCATAAAATAATGGAAGTATATAATAAAGTAAATAAACCTAACATAAACTATATAATAAACATACGACGTAACACTTTGGAAAGATCATTACAACTCATAAATGAAACCTCTACACAGTCGACAGCAACCACCGATCAGCAAATATCTAAGGAGATGCATGTGGGAGGTGTCGAGAGCTGCAACAGCGGTGGGCGAAGGCTGGGAGGCGGCCACCGCACCCCTTGGTATAAAACCACTGGATTGAGCCGAGGAAGGGGGGGAAGACTGAGAGGAGAAAACTGAGAGGGCAGAGGAAGATCGAAACAGGAACGGAAGCAGCTTTGATTGACCTGAGGTTCTAGGCACGGGGGCAGTAAGCTTCACTGAAGCTTGCTGAATTGGCTGGGAGGAATTGGTTTCCCAATAATCGATTCAACTTCAGAGAACGAGAGCAGACAGCAATTTACCAGTCGACAGCAGTCCAGGTAAGTTTTTCATTATTTTACGGTTCTGCATATTTCAGTTTTCAGTGCTTGAAATTTTCAGTTTCTCAGTCTTTACAGAGGCCTAAAATCAAATCTAGTGGTTGTCACCATAACAGCAAGAGTATATTTAATAACCTCTAAACTAGATATACCAGGAACTTATGACTTAACAAGAGTCGAGACTCCATAAGGGTGGGGGAGCCTACTCAGGCCTTATTACAATAGGCCAAAGATTTGTCCCATGGGATTTGATATTGAGTGGAAGTAATAACATCTCATTGTGCGAACCACTCAGTTGTCCCACGAGGAGACAATGATACTCTTGATTATTGTGAGCTTGTAGTGGTACAAATACTTGTGGTATGTCTTATACACAATGTGGTTATTGCCATATGCACTTGTGGTATCTCAAAAGGGTTGTTGCATCCAATGCATTTATTTGATTTTACCATTTTTCATCATTTCAACCAGTGATCTAGGTGCTCTTCATTGTCATTGTTGTTTCCTCTGGCGATACTCATAGATAAAAAATAAAAATAAAAACACAAGGGGCTCAACCTAACTTCCATGTGCACAATGCATGCCAAGGTTGTAAATGCAATTGTGTTGACTGATATATTAATGGACGATAGTTGTACATGCCATTGCAATTAATGGCAAGTGGCTTAGTTGTAGGTTGCATCCTTAAATCACCTTATACTCTTTCCTTGCTCTTTAGGTTTGATAGTGTTGCGTTAGGTTTATAGTTCATTATGGTTTGCATTGAAGGTTTAGTGGTGTTTCACTTGTTTCCTTGCATTCTTTGTTGCTACGTGGATATTTGTTGACTTGGATACCAGCTTGGTGTTCTTAATTAGGGTAATTACTTTTGTTGGTAATATTGGTTGAAGCTACATTTAAGAAGCAAGTTGGTATTATTGTTTTTCACATTGCTTGTGGATTAAGCAATGATTTAATGGGATAGCACATGTGGTTGTTATCTCAAATACATCGAGATTATTCATTGTTGTGCTTGGTTTTGTTGGTGATTTTGCTTTTAGAATTGGGTTTATAAAGCAAGTTAATATTGTTGCCTTCGTGCACGCTATATGAATCAAGTGGTAGGTTGTTTTATGCATGTTAATCAATGTGTGCATAGACCTTTCACGTTGTGTCAACAAAGAGGTATTCCTTAAATATTAAGCCCTAGACAAAGCCTCATGTAAAGCCTAGATATTGAGTTATTACATTCTGATTATGGTAGTAGTGTTGTCGACTAGACCCTTTAATGGTAATCGTATCCCTTGTCACTTAGTGGAGAGGCTTTTATTATTGTGCAAGGACCAGTAATTGTTATAGTACTGGTCCCACACACCCATCAAAACATGACAAAAAACATTCATAATTTAAACATAAATAGATAATATTAAGTAACTTATATAAGTTATTAAATTATGTCCAAAATCGGCCCATATATTGATTGGGCTTGCAACTCTTAAACACTAGGCTTTAGTATCAAAAGTTGATAAGACATTATGTCCCAACTACCTCCAGGTCTGATTTAGAAAACAAGACAAAACAAACTTGCAAACATTCCATCCAATACTATCCAATAGTACACTTATTGCATCATACCAACCCTAATAGATCTCCATCGAAGCACTTTTGACCAAGGTTTATTAATAGTTGCATAAGAATAGGGAATGTTTGTGTCAGCCATAACTGCATAAATGTCCATCAAAGCAACCTGCTCAAGGTAATAAATGACACCAACCCATTTAATTATGGAATTAAACATAGGAAAGCACAAGGATCAACCATAAGAGTTTATCATCCATTGGATCACATCCAAATCAATCCACAACACACATTTGAATTTGAAAAATGGCAATCCATGTCAATCCTCCCTAGCAATCAAATTCAACAACAAAAAACTATAAAACAACCTCAACCCTTATTGAACTGCATTTCAAACTTTCATTCTGCTCATTTGCAGTTGGAGACATACCATCAAAGACTATGTGCACAGTGTAATCAAGTTTGAACACTTCAACTTTTTTCTTTCTATTTTTTTTCAATCTTCCATTAGTTTACAGTATGAAGCTATTGTGTGTGAAATTGCAAACAAAACTTAATCATTGAGAATTGTTTGTCTTTCTATTTCCTACTAAGCTTGGGTTCTAATTTCAATCTTCCATTTATTTACAGTATAAAGCTACTATGTGTGTGAAATTGCAAACAAAATCTATTGTGTGTGAAATTGCAAACAAAATCTATTGTGTGTGAAATTGAAGTTATTGTTAGTTTTGAATCAAAAATTATTAAAACATGATGTATAGAAATATTTATGAAAAAAAAAAAAAAAAACTATAAATAGTTGGTTCAAAGGATGCATGTAGTAGATATGGCTCTGATACCACTTGTAATAGATCTGATCTGCAAATATATGATAAATATAGAAATATGTCCAACAACGGTAGAGAATTACAAACACAAAATATAGAAATGCTTCTTTATTGATCAAACCCTTAAGGTAGGGTAACACCATACAATCACTCTTTAAGGAAGGAGAACACTCCACAAGCCATATGTTTGCCAATACAATAATCTTTGACGTCCCTCAATGGGGAGTCTCTAGCCTCTATATAGGATTCATACATACAATACCATGAGTCATTACCATGGTTCTCTCGATACCATATATCTAATACAATGGGCTTCTCACATTATTGCTAACTACTTGTGATCCCTTACATGATGTGGGTTAACCACTTTATTTATTAACTATGGCCCATCCCATTATCACATTATTCCCTTGGGTACCTCCCTCTGTACCCCATATTAACCCCCTCTAGGTATACTACATTCCACCCCCCTTAAACATGTTTCATCCCCGAAACATAAGAAAAACACAAATAATAAGATCTATTCAAAAGAGTAATCCACTGATACCATGCACGTGCATCTAGCCATCCCAGAGATCGGTGATTACTCGATCTAGCAAGTGCCTCGCTCGCTTGAGATGGGAGTTGATCCTGGCGGTTCCTCTGTGTTGATGTGTTGTGGTTGGATCTTCGCATCACTCTATCTGTGGTGTGGGGGTTGTTGTCCTTGTGGCTAATTTGTTTCCATCTTGTTGGTTGTTTTATTGCTGGGTGATGTGGGTGGTGATATGTTGAAGTTTTAACCAATGGTGTATCTTTCTTTAATTCACCACCTAATGGAGCCTGATTGGTATCTGGTACTTGTTGTGGCGCCTGCGGTTGTTGCTTATCTTCCAGTATTACTTCAACCACGGATTCCTCATCTAACGTGTCAGTACTTGCAACATCTTCTGCTTCATCCTCCTTGGACTCTACCTATTTATTGATGGAAATATCATATAATGTAATTTTCTTCTTTTTATACCAGAGCTTCAGGAATTTCTTCTACACATTAATATTGATAGTACCAAAAAATTCCATCCAAGGGTATCCCAAAACAATATTAGCCATATTTGAAGCATAAAAATCAGAATGCAATACATACTTATTCATAGAAATCTTCAAATCTTTATAAACTTGCACCTGCTCATTATTAACATGTGTGTGCTCCATTTGTTTGGCTGGGACTTGCAATATTTTAGCCAAATGAACATTAATAAAAATATACTTGCAACTATGATTGATAGACACAATTATCTTCTCTTTCTAAATACATCCATGAACTTGTAATAGGGAGATACCATCATAAAATAACCCCTTACATGTCTCATTCTCATGTTTTCTAGCATGAGACCATTTGTCTACAAGGACTTTTTCAAACTCTTCATCAGGAAGGCTTAAATGCTTCTCGCAGTCAGGTGATTTCCACCATATGGCAACCTCACCTCTAAACTTAAACCATGCCAAAGGTTGCCAAAATTGCCCAACTTCTGACTTTGCCCATTTTATGAATTCTTCAATAGTAGGGCCAACATCTTTTCCTGTAAAAATAAAAACCTTGATAGGTTTTTTGGTTTCCTTCTTTTCAGTATGAGACCATTTGTCCAAAAATAGTTTTTCAATTTCGCGAGCACGACATAACTTCAGAATCTCATTGTCAAGTGATTTCCACCATATAGCAGTCTCATCTTTCAAATAATACCCTATTTTGTCCTTCCAACACCATGGGAAGTCACACTTCTAAGATTCTATAAAAATTTCAATAGTCGGCCCATCATTTTTTCCTGTAAAAAACATCTTGCTAGAAGCCAAGAAGAGGGTTTTGAAAAAAATCACTTACTTGGCGAAAATTTAAAATGGTCACAGTTCAATCAATATTGCTCAGAATCCTTATTATGACCTGTTTTCGGAAATGGAAACAGTCATTCTACATCTTCCCATGCGATAGAAATCCCGATCTAGGCACTTTGGAATTTCAGATTTGAGTTGCAACTGTCTCGTCGTCACAAAAATAATAATAATAATAATAATATTTTAATTCAACGATATCTCTCTCATCTTGACTCTGATTCAACCGTTTTTTTGTTGAAATTGGGTAAATTTTCAAGAGGCTCTCATATATGCAATTAGTTTTTGAAAATCCCCCGACAAAATGACAAAAATTAACTGGAAATCTGTTGTCCACGAATTTTCGTCAAAAGATTTCTACAACACAGCAGATTTTTAAATCAGTGATATCTCCCTCATCCGGACTCCAATTTGGCTGGTTTTTTTTTTTTTTTTTTTTTTATTGGGTATTTTTTCACAAATAATCCAAATCTGCAATTTGATTCTGCAAATTTTGCATCAGAAGTTTCAAATCTGATCTGCAAACTCGCCACCCCAAAAATTTCCTCAAAAAAAAAAAAAAAATCTCTGCTTTGCCCAAGAAAGCGCTCTGATACCACTTGTAATGGATCTGGCTCTGATACCACTTGTAATGGATCTGATCTGCAAATATATGATAAATATAGAAATATGTCCAAAAACTGTAAATAATCTCAAGAGAATTACAAACACAAAATATAGAAATAATTCTTTATTGATCAAACCCTTGAGGTAGGGTAACACCATAAAATCACTCCTTAAGAAAGGAGAACACTCCACAATCCATACGTTTGTCAATACAATAATCATTGACATCCCTCAATGGGGAGTCTCTAGCCTCTATATAGGATTCATACATACAATACCATGGGTCATTACCATGGTTCTCTCAATACCATATATCTAATACAATGGGTTATCACATTATTGCTAACTATTTGTGGTCCCTTACATGATGCGGGTTAACCACTTTATTTATTAACTATGGTCCATCTCATTATTACATTATTCCCTTGGATACCTCCCTTTGTACCCCATATTATCCCCCCTAGGTATATTAAAATGCATATCGAAATAACTTGAAAAAAATTCATTAGAGCACACTTGCCTTAAATCTACTCAAAGTTCAAAATGTATGGATGAAAAGCAGTTAATCATGCCCAAACCACAATTTCGTTTTACAAAAAGTCCCTTATAGATTTCAACAAGTTGTTCTATTGTGTGTGTGTAGCTTCATGCTATAGATCTTCAAAAAGTTGTTTTAATGTGTGTAGCTTCATACAACAATTAATTTATAGTATCTTCATACTATTGTGTGTGAATTTGCATTTAGAAATGAAACATTCAGAACTTTTTTCAAGTTAAATGGCAAGCACAAGCACCTCATTTATTCAATTCCTAACCAGTTTTAGCTCAGGATCAAGGATGGGAATAAACCAAAAGGAATCTACCATTGGAATAAACTATCAATTCGAAAGCATCATGAACTCATGGAATCTACCAGAAGGAATTCAAATGTCCATTTTAAATAACATTCATTGTTTTTTTTTCATAAGAAAAAAACATAATAAGCTTCATTGATTAGAGGATGTTTACAATATCAAAGGTCTTAACCCATAGGGTCATGATCGCTTGCAACCAAACATGAATTCAGCCAAAAATAGCTAGCCCAAATAGAAGCCAAATTTAGTGAAGTACAAGGAAAAACCCAAAAAAAAAAAAAAACAAAAACAAAAACAAAAAAAACAAACAAACAAAAAAAACAAACAAAAAAAACAAACAAAAAAAAAAACAAACAAACAAACAAACAAACTAGGGCCTGGGACTACATGCAATCCTAGATTGGAAATATATACCTAAAGGATATCATCCCATGGTGCCTGCCTAGAAAAGAAATCATACACAGGAAAACAGAGACAAAAGTATCAGAGAATCCAAACAAAGCATATAGGCAAGGAATCCCGAGAAATTAAATCTCAAAAGAACCATTACCATAGACCGAACCATTAATAGATATTCAAATAACATTCTTTGATATACAAAATAAGGCTAAGTTTCTATTGCTAAAACAACATCCACTGACACAAATAATTTTTACCAATATGTAGGTTGTTGCAGCCATGCCATGAGTTTCAATTGTAGATCATATAAGGAGGGACCAAGGGTGCCCAACTACGATGCACTTAATCAGATGAGAAAATGGTGGATGATGATGCTCCCAATGCTCCCAACAATAATGTTGATAATTCTCATGTGGTGGAAAATCCTATTGTCCCATAATCTACCACAGAGCCACCCTCAACCAAAATACAAGGTGCAAGCTCAACGAAGAAGATCAGTGCCATGAGAGGGTGGACAAAGGAAGACATGTTAGCAGCAATAGATGACATAGAGTTTAGGGGATCTTCAGTACTTGCATCTGCAAAAAAACATGGAATTGTGGCCTCAGGCATCCATTATTGGATTAATGGGCTCACTCATACGAAGCGTAGATGGCATGTTACAGTTATGACTGGAGAGGAGGAGGCTAAGGTAGTTGTGTGGTGTAAGGAGATTTCCCAATTAGGATGTGGGTTAGAATTGATACAACTCAAATCCATAGTAGCTCAAATTTGTCAAGGGGGGGCAAACCCCTTCAAACATGGGTTTCCAGGCAAATCTTGGTGGATTGGGTTTAAATAAATTCATCCAAACCTTGATTTATGTACAGTTAAGGGCCTTGACAAAGACAGGGCTTTAAATCTGCATACTGCAAGTATGTCTAAGTTCTATGACACCCTTTCTCATGCATATGAGAAGCACTTTTATGCCCCAAACCACATCTAGGACTGTGACAAAACATGCTTACATGCTAGAAGGAATTGTTGCGTGCGGGTAACTACGAAGAGAGGGAGCATAAATGTGCCTAAAATTTTGGCTAGGAGCAGGGAGTGGATCACTATTCTTGGTTTTTTTCAATGTATATGGCTATTCAGCCTAGGGTTTTTATTTATTCAAAGGTAAAACTCAACTTAAAAACTATGTACAAAATTGTGAACCGGGTGCATGTATGGTTACATATCCCTGTGCATGGATAATAAAGGAACTCTTCTTGAATTGGCTTTTTTGCTTTGTTGCATTTGTGTCAGGTGGTGTCTCACCTGAAAATAGACACCTACTATTTTTAAATGGCCATGGAAGCTACATGGCTATGTAGACAATCGAGGAGGCCAACCATTTGGGCATCGACCTATTAACACTGTCAGCACATAACCCTCACAAATTGCAGCCCCTTGATGTTAGCGTGTTTGGGCCTTTCAAGAACTATTTAAGGGCAGAGTGAGCTTCATGGATGGCAAAGAATCTACGAGTGGAGGTAAAAAGGTTTGAGCTAGTTGAGTTTGCAAGTAAAGCATTTAAAATGGCTTTGACACCTTCTAATATCAAGGTTGGATTTAAGAGGACTGGAATTTGTTCATTGAATATTGATGCTCTTATTCACGATACTAGTTGTAGCCAGTCATTTGATGCGGAAGTTCAAGAAGAAGAAGATTGACATGACCAGGTTGATGCCCAAGAAGATGTGGATTGGCAAGACGATGTTATTGTTGTTGAAGGTATGATATCCCTTTCTCAAGGGAACTTCTATGATGATGATGATGAACATGTAAGTGAGAAACAATTCAGCCATGAACCATTTGTCAATAAAATGGAGGATGCCACACCCACTGAACCACCTGCCAATTTTGCATGTGATATTCCAAATGAGGTAGTTGATCATGCAAATGACAATGAAAATGTGGTTTTAAATGATAATGTAACAAGAATCAATAATGACCAATTAATCATGTGACCAACCCAAGTAACACCGCCATCATGGTTGGTAGAAGCCATGATGAATCACAACAAACACAATGTGTCATCCACCAATGAGGAAAGCATGGCCATGCCTTCACAACCAACAGAGTTGAACACTGAACTTGTTAATTATTTTGTGGACAATAGATCACTGGAAGAAGAGTATGTTCAGAATGAAGTACCAAACGAAGACAAAAATGGGGTTCAATCAGGTTTCCCAAAGGTTGAAAGGAAAGTGTCAACTCATGAAGAGCATGTGACAATGAAGCAACCAATAATTGGTAGGTTCCTAAAGCTACCAATAGAGAGAGTGAAGGCCTCATCAACGCACTCAAAAACAGATTATCTTCGTTTAGGGAAGAGTTCACTGTTACTCACCTCTGAAAATTATATGAACATAATGTATAACTCTAAACGTAAAAACTTGGAATCCAGGAATCTAAACAAAGAAAGGAGTTGGCCAAGGAAAAGAGAGATGCAAGAATCCTAGCAGTATAAGCTCGAGCAAGGGAAGAAAAGGAACATAAAAGATAATTGGAAAAGCAAGAAAGGGAGGCAAGAAAGGCTCAACGAGACTTGGAAAAAGGAGGGGTGACAGACACGGTAGAGTATGGTGTAAGCCAATTGGAGGCAAATAGGATGATGTCCAACACTTTGGACCACATTGTAGATCATACACCATCATACTAAGACCAGATTAACATCCAAGTCCCTCGCTATCAACCAAGGGTTATACCCACCTCCTACACACCTACCAGTGCAGGTGTAAATCCTATGTATCATAGGACACCTCCACTTAGTGTTAGGTTTAGTAAAGCAAGTGAAAAAATCAGCTACTCAATCCCTTCATCGCTACAAGGAGAAAACTAGACTCAAGCATATGGCAGCAACTTGGCTCAGGCAGGCAACTAAATAAGTTTGGGAAATGCAGAAAATGGAGGCCATCAAGCATAGGGGTGGCATACTTTTTTTTATTTATAAACACATTGCGAAGTGGATTTTGTAAGGACAGAATTGCCTACATGCTACATGGCCATTTTGGGTATAGTTCCATAGTGTATTTGGATAGAGTTCAAAAAATATTTAAACATATGGTTTAATATAATAGTTAAATATACACTATGTTTAATTATGGTTTACTTACGATTTATTGTGCTTGACCTTTGATTGCATGTGCTTGTTTTGTAGTTGCGAATTGAAAGTAGTCAGTACATACATTCATGGATACATATACCAACAAACACATACATATACTAGCAAACACATACAGAGAGATATTTTCATGGTTGATTACACATAGAGTGGTAGTTATGCCTTCACATTCATGGTTGACTACACATACAATTAGTTGGAAAACATACCATAAAACAAAAAGAATACAAGTATTGATTCATATATGAAGCACGATCCTAGAAGCTCGACTAAGGACTCGTCATATACCTCCTCAACTTCTAGTTGACAAGGCCATTGAAAAGTTGAACAATAAAATAATTGACTACTTATATTGGATTTAAATGAAACAACGACTACACAAGTTGATACACCAAGTATATGAGGTTATGATCAAATCAAAGAGATAAAGCTCCATTTGCATCTTGATCTAGGTTAAACCCTTCGGTTTTATGTAAGGATCCAAAAAATATTATAGTTGTGCTTAACAGAAGTGAGAGAAATGTCTTAGATGAGAATTATGATCCATTGACAATGCTAATGACACATGAACCCTCTAACGAGCCCCTCTAGAAGACCTGACATTCCAGAACCATTAACCAGTTTTTCAAAAGATAAGTTGAGGAAAAATAACTCTAAAATAATAATAATAGAACAGGCACAAGTAGTCACACAAAACATAGTCTAAAACAAGTAGTGATGATGATCATAGAAGTTTTATGCAATGATCCAAAAAATACTATAATTGTTCTTAGTAGAAGTGAGAGAAATGTCTTAGATGAGAATTATGATCCATTGACAATGCTCATGACACATGAACCCTCTTATGAGCCCACAAAGTGGAAGCTTAAGTAGAAGCCCATAGGTATAAACCCTCCTCGTGGTGGATTCAAATTAGATGATCCCAACCAACCATTCCTGAAGACATTTTTAATGAGTATGAAGGATTTTTAAATGGAAGACCTAGCATTCCGGAACTATTAACTAGCTTTTCAAAAGATAAGTTGAGGAAAAATTAACTCTAGAAGGATATATATATATATAGTATATAATATATATATAATAATAAAAGCACAAGAAGTCACACAAAACAGAGTCTAAAACAAGTAGTGATGATCATCATAGAAGTTTTATGTAATTATCCAAAAACTACTATAATTGTGCTTAGCAGAAGTGAGAGAAATGTCTTAGATGAGAATTATGATCCATTAACAATGCTCATGACACATGAACCCTCTGACAAGACCACAAAGTGGGAGCTTAAGTAGCAACCCAAATGTATAAACCCTCCTCGTGGTGGATTCAAATTATATGATCCCAACCAAAAATTCTAGAAGGAATTTTTAATGACTATGAAGGATTTTTAAATGGAAGACCTGACATTCCAGAACAATTAACTAGTTTTTCAAAATATAAGTTGAGGAAAATTAACTCTAGAAATAGATTACAAAAAAAGAAGCAAGCACAAGAAGTCAAAAAATATTTAATCAACAAACACAGTTGATCTCTTTGCAATAACATATTAGTTTATGGAACATAATAGTAATCAACCATTCACTGTATACATAATTAGTCGCAGTAACCTGTGCATCCAACAACAAACCCTAGTAGCCAATCCCTATCATCAAACCCTAACTTAAATGTCAAGCCATATTCATTGTTTAAAAATCAACATAAAAAACACTCTCTCACTTAGCCCATGCCAAACCTAATGGTATGACTTGCCATTTAACAAGCTTATAGCAACAATGCATCCTATCACCCTTACTTTAACCAATGAATTTTAGGTTATTGATCAATATAATTTTTTTGCCAAAACCCTAATGACTCAATACATGAATTGGCACACTACACCCTTTCACAATGAGTGAATACCTGTAGGAATTTACAGGGTAAGTTCCTCAGAAAGAACACCAAAAGGACACCGCTCACAACCAGATCTCAAATCAATACACCAGTATTTTTGACGTGGTTAAAACCCTCAGAGAGGGAAACAGTCCACGGACTGCGCCAACGTGGCTACTACAGGCAATTTATTAATAAAAGAATGAAAATTTACATAAGCTTCTCTCATGCACGGTTAACCTACAAATGACCCTCCATGCGCTTTAAATAGAATTCATGGACCAATCGGGTGTCAAGCCACGGATCAAGTGTCGGTAAAACCGAGGAGAGAATGAACCGTCGGATCACTACATATCGTGACCGTCGGATTGTAAGTTACAAAATGTACAACGGTAAAGAAACACACTTTACCTAACTCTATACTAGACCAAGTTGAACTTAACTATTTCCTATGTGTCGGAATATCCTAACAATGCCTTCCCTGCAATCACTATATATTTGCATAGTAAAATAAAAAACAAACTCAAAGTAACATCTTCATGAGGACAATATATCTACAAAACCTTAATGGAAACATCGACCATTCAATGTGCAAGACATAGCAATACTTAGTAAGTTAGAAACATCAAGCAATATTGCAACATATCAAAACTCCTTATCAGAATAATCCCCTCCACCTCAAGAAATAACATTCCCTGTGCTATATCATATGGAAATCTATATTGACTATTTTCATACAACCTCAATTGACAAGCAACAATATAGCAATATCATGTTCATTATGTCAAGCAACACCTTTGTCGAAAGCGCTAATTTATGTGAGAAATGTTAAATATATGTCACTATAATCCATTTAATACAAGATCATTAAAACATGAAGGTCAATAAGAGAAACAACAACATTAGATTCATAAGCAACTTCTATCAAATAAGCTTTTGTTCACTGAACTCTGCATACACAAAATTATGCATCTAATTTCTAACAACATCAAACATAGTCTATTCAAGTATGAACCAAGTAGTGTTGTATGTAGGCTCTGCCCTGCATACTCAACCTCTTCTACATGTCAATGGAAACCCATATCAATTTGTCAACCATTCAATGAGAATTATAACCCTCTGTAACATTCATTTAGGTTACAAACTCTTGTCAATGTAGCAAACCAAATTATTGGTCATTATTAAAGTTTTTCAATTCTTGCAGTTTCCTCTCAAGATACTCATCTCATATCTTGAAATTACCAATGTTCACATTAGAACTATGGATCTACCTTTGCCCATAAAACCCTTTAACCAATGTAAAACCCCCAAATTTTATCTTAACCTAAGCCACAGAAGCCACAAATTCGAGTAGCCACAAAAGTTATAAAAGAACACCAAATCCACAAAAGCCACAGAAAAAACCCAAAATCCCAAATATCAAATAAAACCCTTTAACCAGTGGAAAACCCCCAAATTTTATCTCAACCTAAGCCACAGAAGCCACAAATTTTGGCAACCACGGAAGCCACAGAAAAACCCCAAACCCAAAATATCCATAAAACCCTTTAACCAGTGGAAAACCCCCAAATTGTATGAATTATAAGTTATCGCAAAAGCCCAAAGAATGATGAAATGAAAAACATAAGCATACTGGTGTGAATATCAAGCAAATTGATTTGTTGACAAACACAGTTGTAGGTATGGCTAGCTAGATGAATAATCCTACTAGATAATGACGACGCCATTTCCTCCAAATGCCTGTTGCAGAGAGTCGAGCATTACGTCAAGTGCCAGGTCGAAAAGGGTCGAGCGAGGGGAGTTCCCTGCAATTCTAAACCAGATTTCAAAACATGGAAACTTGCAACAACGTCGTGCCACCCAAGAATTGGAACCCTTCATTGTGCCCACACCCAACCTCTATGGTCAAACAACACACATTTATAGCCCAACAACAAGCCATTACATGTAAGAAATGGGAACCACATACACTGGAATTAACAGAGCAAAATGAACAAGTTTCGGACCTGAACAAGAATGAACGGGGAGGCAAACACCCTCCAGGAGTTTCCCAGTGAGAAACCCTAAATGACATGATGTGACGGAGGTGGGTTGCATGATGTGAAGTAGATAAAGGATAGATTCAGATGGTATCCTATCGTACGAGTGATTTATCTAGCCAAGTTTCAAATAAGGTACACGTAGGGAGGCCACACAACTACTAGCCTCCATCCCATATATATACCAAGGAGATATTTTTAGAATTATCTCATATTGTACATTTGTTTTGTTGTAAATGAAGGTTTTCTCCTAAAATAGGTCTGTCTTTCATTCTTTTATCTAATTCTCAAGGCATGGGATTAACTCTCTCTATATTTTTAGGTTAATTTGGTATTATCTAACATTTGGTGTCAAAACATATGATCCTGGGGTTTTTCTCTTTAAATAATTCATCTTGGAATTTTCTCTATCACATTTTTTTCTTGAAGTTTTAGACTGTGAAATTTTTTAGAGCCTTAAGGAGAGAGAGCAAAGTACCTATGGTTAAAAAAATGGTTTTAGTTTGCTATACTTTATGAGATATACCATGTGAAAGTTAGAATTTTGACTAGTCCTAAAACTAGCCTTAAACAAACCATCTTGGTATTTTCTTTATAACGCTCTTTCCATCACAAGTTTCAGACTGTGAAATTTTTGAAAATTTGAGGAGACATAGCAAAGTGCATGTGGTAGAAATTTTAGGTTTTGTTTTTTTATAATGCCAATAATACAACTGATGTAAATTGAGGTTTTTTACTAGTCCTAAAACTAGTCCCAAACAAGCGTCCTTGGTAAAACTGTCATATTCAAAACTAGAACAATCCAAATTGAATGCCATTAATTCAGTTGAAAAGAAATTAGGCCATAGTAATCTAGATCCAAATTTAATTATTATATCAAGAATACCATACATATGGCATTTCGTACAAGTTTGTTCTCTAGAAAGGGCAAAAAAATAGCAAGTTTTGGAAAAGTTACCACAACTTTCACTTGCCACATCATTTTTTTATCAAACATGTGGCATTTCAAAGAAAACATATCATAGTATTAGAAGCCAATATTTAAGAGATACATCAAGAGAAAGGTCATCGAACAAGACAGTCTCCAAATCAAAATTTTGAAGGTACATAACTTATAATTGGCATAACTTTTGATTAGAACATTCATTTTTTGTAATTCAAAAATTTGAGATAGAGAGAATGAAAAGAGGAGTATTGTTGTTATTCCTAATCCAAGTGGATATTGGGGGCCACCCACCTATTCCACTGGATCATGACACAATTTTCTATTTTTGACAGCTTTCTTCTACAGTTTTTAGGTCTTGAACTTTGGGAGCTATTTTGAGGCTTTAAACAATGCTTTTTGGGAAAATGAGCCTCTGTCAATCAAACATTTTTTATGGCAGTCAAAAAATGTATTTCTCGGATAGAACTTTCCAATGGGCTATCATGTGTGCTAAGCAAATATCGTATGCCAAAGTTACAACTCTGGGAAGTTGACGTTCCAATTTACCCCAAAATCCTTTGTTGTTTCATTTCCTAGGGTTTGGTTTTTGGATGTTTATGGCTTTGCATTGCTTCTTTATAATAAAAATGCCTTTGAGTGTCATTGTAATGTAGTTCAACAAAGGCATGTAGCCATCACATCTCTTCTCGAAGATAAGCTATCGACATTCGAGCTAGTTTGTTTTCATTTTGCATTTATACAGTTTCAACATTTTTCCATTTATTAATAGAAGTCAAGTTTCATTGTATCTTTGTGTTTTGGTTACAAATTTGTATATAATTTCCTTCCATTCACAAATTTGAATCAATCCCACATGGAAATGGGTATTTCAAAAAACATTACGCCAATTTAACCTATAGAGAGCTCAGTCATGACTAGTGAAGAAATAAAGAACGAACAATCCAAATCATAGAACCACTTTAAGGAATTGGGTTATACTATATTGAAAAAGTTTGATTTGCCACATGTGAATGAAGTACTTAAATGGTAAATGAATCAAAGGATGGAACAGTTACAAAATTCCATGGAACATCTACAAAATTATGGATCAAAAAATGGATTAAAAGATGGGACAACTACAAAATTCCATGTCATCCATTATGTTGCATACCTTGGATGAGATATTCCCTTAAGGAATTATCAAGATGCAATTAAATCATTAAAATGGGGAGAACTATGTGGAGAACATAATATTGAGTCGTAGAATCATGATTATTCATCGCGTCAAGATCAGTCTCATTGAGGGTTCAACTCAACACCAAGGAACTCCATAATATTGATATGAAGAAATTTGATTGTAAAGATACTATAACATGTATATTCCAAATGGAGCCATTGTTTGATTTGCACCAAGTGTCAGGTTTATAAAATGTAACTCTTGAATCCTTCTATTTAAAACCTAATCAATTTGTTTGGTGCCAATGGCTTATATCATATAATATATATATATATATATATATATATAATTTTATTAAAATATATAAAATTATTATTTATTTAATAAATATAATTTTGGTTTTTTCCTTTCTTCGTCCATTGTTACATGTGAATTGTTAGCACATTATAGGGATATTAACAGTAGTACATTATTTAGCCTATTGATAAATCTATGACAAAGAGACCCAATTACATAGCACCTTCACGTATCCCAAAAACTAAGCCTCGTGGTAAAGAACATTCCAATAAATAATTTGTTAGATCTCTAATGATGAGCACTTTAAAGGAGAGCATTCAACATGAGGTGCATCTCTTTAAACCTAAACCCCTATAACATGTTTTTAATATCGTAATAAAATTTGAAAGGAAAAACATGACTACTAGAAGAGTGGCCCCTGACAGCAATAGAGAAAACCATGTCCCATCTTCCAACCTCGATCAACCTACAAGGTTGACATCTCAATAAATGGATGAAAGAAGAGCAAAGGGACTTTGTTTCAATTACGAAAATGAGTACAATAAGAGGCATAGATGCAATGAGAATTATTCTACATGGAATATGAAGAGGCAGAAGATAAAGAATCAGAACCATCCAATAACTAGAACTAGAATAGGCTACTCCAACCACATCACGACATGCATTAGTTAGCATTGATACTTTGCAAATACTTTGCAAACCCTCGATATAGAAGGATATATCAAAAAGAAAAAGGTAATAGTGTTGATTGATTGTAGTGACACTTATAACTTTGGTAATTGAAAATTACTGAAACTTCTCAATTGTTTTTCATTTCTAACACCAAGGTTTCATGTAATGATAGGATGGAGGTGCCATAAATTTTTCATGGAAGTGTCATAGTGATGGAGGTACCATAAATTTTTCATGGAAGTGTTATAGTATTAAGTTCAATAAAGGGAGTATTTATTGGATACTCCCATGATTGCAATCTAATTATCTGGTGTTGAAGTTGTATAAGGGGTCCAATGGTTACAATCATTGGGAATAATGTCTCTTAACTTTCATGAGATTTTCCTCAAAAGGCAAGGAAATTGAATTCGAAGGTATTAAGGGGAAACCCTCTAAAGAGACAAGCTCTAACAACATGATAGAGTTACAAAAAAAGGTACACATTGTGTAATTACATAATTATGCCCATTTTATGTTTAAACCTCTAGATCCTCCACTCTAATGGATCTCCAAAAAGTCACCGACATTCATTCCAAGGTATTTGGAGAGATGCCTAAGAGTCTTCCACTCGTTTGAGATCATAACCATGATATTCATTTACAACCAATAAGCTCACCACCTAACATTAGGACTTGCAAGTACCCTTATACAATAAAGAGTTTATGACTTCAAAAATGTTAACGGTCAAAATCATTCAACCTAGACAAAGTGCTTTCTCTTCACCAAAGGTAATGGTTAAAAAAGGAAGGTTCATGGCACATGTGTCTAAACTATAAACAGTCAACAAAATGACCATTAAATATGAATTTCCTAATAATATCACTCACAAATTATTGGACGAATTGCATGAAGCAATTTTCTTTACTAAGTTGGATCTCCACCATGGATATCATCAAAATTATAATGAAGTGTGAAGACAACCCATAATAACTTTTATAACACATGAAAGTCATTATGAGTTTTTGGTGATCCTATTTGGCCTTAATAATGCACCTTCAACATTTCAAAGCTTGCTCAATTCTATTTTCAAACCCTTCTATAAAAATATTATCTTAACATTTTTTTGACAATATATTGATCTATAAAAATTATTGGGAAGAGCATGCACATGTTGACATAGTATTGAAAATATTGGAAGAATAATAAATATATGCAAAGTCTTCCAAGTGTGCCTTTGGGTTCAAGAAGTTGAATATTCGAGTCACATTGTGTAACACCCTTCTCCCACGTCGACCGAAGTAATCGACCAATCGGGGTAAACATGTGATGAAGAGTTACTATGATATGATTCAACTCACTATGTATAAGTTAAGAAAGTGGAACCAACGGAACACAACCAACCTGACCTTCTACACATGCAAAAGAACCCCCAGGAGCCATCCAACCCATCCAGGTGACCAACCCATGAGATAAACTAACATTTTGCTGCATTAAAGCCTCAGTCGTTCCCTTGACATGGGCATGCATGTGGCTGGGCACCTTCAGTTGCTCCCACAACAAGGAATGCCTGCAACTGGGGACTTTTCCAGGTGGTTCTGTGCCAGTGACTCTGGATTTTGTGCCACTTTTTTGCAGGGCTAGGGCTTAGGCCACTGCCCATAACTCCATGAAACTTCCACAAATGAAAAGTAACATCAAAATAATGATACAAATGAAAATACTTGAAAAAGGACTTGAATCAACCCCTACTAGCCATGATAAACATTTTGTCAAACATGTCACAAATATGACTTCTACAGGCTTAAATAACATATCTGAGCATAAGGGTCTCACACTTATCTCAAAATCACTAAGAAGCATTGTTGCCTCATCACAATAATGCATTACCATCTCTTATGTCATATATCCATTGTACAATCAATGATTAACCAAAACATGATGAGAGCCATACATTTTCACTGTCATAAAACTCACTCATAACCTGTTGGACACAGATTGTCATTGATGTCAATATGGAAATATTCAAGGAAGGAGACAGAGCCAAAGAAGAGGAGCAAACAGCCATCGGAGCAACAGAGCAAGCAGAACAGAGCCGCAAGAGGAATAGACCAAGCCAAGAGGAGCCAAGTGGAGCATAAACATGCATATGGTGGCAAAGACATGTATATGCATTTAACACAAACAGAGCTATCGGAGGCAGAAGATTTAGACTCATATGCAAATACACTGACGGAGTGAAAAGGTAGAGTTTATATTGTATGAGCAAGTTACGTTACCGGGCTTATAAAACCCATGTATGCATGCTTTAACAGCTATTGAACACTATTGAAAAAGTTGGAGAAAAGTTGTTAAAACACCAATTTCTCCGTTGCTGAAACACCAGTTTCGACATTGCTGAAACACCAATTTCGGCGTTGCTGAAACACCTCCGTGACGAAATTATATTTCGACGTTGCTGAAACACCTCCATGACGAAATTATATTTCGGCGTTGCTGAAACACCTCCGTGACATCATTATATTTTCAGCACATCGTAAACATGAGGAAGCTAAAGCGAATGGAGGAGGGAAGTCAGTAGGTCGAACGAGTGTTGAGGAAGCCGAAGCTCAAGCGAGCGAGGAGGAAGCCAAAGAGTCATTGAGTAAGCGGAAACGAATGGACAAAGGCATGAGAATGCATAAAACAGTAAAAGATGTTGCTGCTGCTGCTGTTGCTGTTGCCGCTATTGCTGTTGCCGCTATTGCTGTTGCTGTTGCTGCTGTTGTTGCTGTTGTTGCTGTTGTTGCTGTTGTTGCTATTGTTGCCGTTGCTGTTGTTGTTGTTGCTGCTGTTGCTGTTGCTGTTGCTGCTGTTGTTGTTGTTACTGTTGCTGCTGCTGCTGTTGCTGCTGTTGTTGTGGGAGTTTTTTTTTTTGGTGTGGCAAAGAACCAGAATACGAGGTAGTAGAAGTAGCAGAGGTGGTTAAGCATTGTATGAAGTTGCTGGTGAACGTTGGTGAAGGCTGCTGCAGCTGCTGAAAGTTGTTGAAATACGCTGGAGGAAATAGAGGCCATGTAAGGGTCCAACAGAACAGAAAGAGGGTTCAACAGAACAGAAAGAGGGATGAAGGACCAACAGAATAGTAGGCATTCAAAGGGGAGAAGTAGCCAACAGAGAAACAGTCATGCTGAAGCATTCACTGTGATAATGAGAACATAAGATTGAACATAAAGTTGTTCTTTATACAGAGTTTAGTGCAGCTAAAAGTAAACTGACTAAAGATGTGTGAAGACAATATCAGTTAGAAAAAAAGGCCATTGGAGACTATGTGTGGGCAGTGTGCAGAGTTGTAAAGACTCATTCTTAAGAAGACTGGTTGTCATTGATACTGTAGCCTAGAGACTACAGTGAAGCTGTAAATAGACAAAACTCAGCAGAGAAGAGTTCTGAGAGCAAAAGATTACTATCAAACAGTGCCTTGACAAGATAGGATTGGAGTCCTTGGGGTTGGTGCCTCAAAAGCAAGAAGGATTGGAGTCCTTGGGGTTGGTGCCTCAAAAGTAAGTAGGATAGGAGTCCTTGGGGTTGAAGCCTCAGAAGTAGGAAGGATTGAAGTCCTTGAGAGTTTGTGCTCCTAATTCCAAGATTGGTGTCTTGGCAAAATAGAGTTGGTGCTCTGGAGGTTGGAGCCTCACCAAAGTCCAAGTTGGAGGTTGGCAACTGATTGCAACCATATATATATTGTATCTATTTTACTGCATAATTTATATTAATAAAAGCATTTATTCTTGTTGTTCATCTTGTGTTCTGAATATATATGTTTTAACTGGTAAAACAATAGCGAGAAAAAGAAATACTGATTCACCCCCCCCTCAGTATTTCCAACATAACCAGCGTATAACCAACAAAAATATCAAGGATATAACAACCATATAAGCCACATATAAACAAGTATATTTACCCATAAAATACCAAGTAGGAATAGCTCTTATTGATGATTGTATAAGTCGACTCGGTATGGGATTTCCACGAACCACCCGACCATAGACTAGGTTGAACCAAATCTTTCTTTCAACCAATCACCCCCGTGCCATATTCCAAGCATGAATGTAGGATCTCATAAAATAAATCAATCAAAACCAAACCAGGGACTCCATAGGATAAACCACCTCAACCCTTAACTAATGATTGCACTTCACAGTCGAACATCACTAACCATCACCAGATTGGTATCTACCCAAGTTGTCTAGGGCTCTAAAGTGTTTGTTTCAATGAGGGCTTCCAGGACTAGTAACTCAACCCACAACTGTCATTGGGCTTCCAGAGCGTTTGCCTAACCAGGTCTTTCAGGACTAGTAACTCAACTCACCAAGGGATTCTAGAGAATTTGTCCAACCAAGGCTTCCAAGACTAGTAACTCAACCCAAGTTGTTACAAGGCTTCTAGAGTGCTTGTCCAACCAAGGCTTCTATGAACTAATAAGTTAACCCACAGCCAAAGGAACATGAGAACTAACCAGAAAACAAAAGTACAACCCACAATACCATGGCTATCCAATAAATGGCTAGGCTAGGCAAAACCACTATCAATCCAGGCAATCCTCCATGCTAATGACAGATCATAATCAAATAACTACATGCATATGCCATGCATGCAAAAACTAGCAAGGAAATCATACATGCAACTTTGTACCTGCAAGCAAAATCCTTTGTAGTTGTTGATCCCGATGTCCTCTTGCACTTTCCTGCTTTTCCTTTGCCTTCTTGCTCCCAACCCCAAGTATGCCACACTCCTCCAAGAGTGCTCCAAGAAAACTCTAAATGTCCAAGAGTATGAGAGAGAGAGAAGAGCTCCAAAACTAAACTGATCAGGAAGCCATGAATTGATCCTTGGAAGACTTTTTGTTAATGGGACCTCTATTTTCTTCATTTTTCATTATTTCCCCTTCATTTTCCTCCTCACATGCAATCTGTGACCTTTCACCTTCCTTTTCTCCAAATTTCCATTATTTTCATAAATAAAATGGCAAATAATGTCTCTTTGACTTTCCAAAGCCTTTGTCATTGCCTTTGCCAATTTCCATAGCCATTAATTAACCAAATGAACACCCGCACTAGGATGTTTTGCCCAACATTCAGCTTGGAAATTGTGTCCCATGACCAAGGTCTTATTTTACGTTTATTAATTTTTACATTGATTTTTTATTAGGGTTGTTACACATTGTATCTCACAAAGGTGTTAAAGTGGACCTCAAAAAAAAAAAAAAAATTGATGGAATTTCCAATTCCCAAAGCCTTGGTCAAAGGATATAAGCTCGAGTGGTTTGGTGAACAGTTTCCTTCCCCAGTTGGATGGGTTCAAGTCTTCAGAGACATGTTGTAACTAGCTCATTTGTGGCATTAATGAAATAGTTGTATGTGGTTTAAAAATGGCAACCAATACTTCAAAGTTACCAATTCTCCAAATCCTCTTTTCTTAAAAAAACAAAGCTCAAAACCTTGGAAATCCTTGGAGGATTACTAATAAAGATAGGTATCACCACAAGTTTGCCAAAAATTATGGTCCAACAACAACACCTCCAACATCATTTTTGAAAAATGAGGCATTTCTTTGGATTTGAGAAGCAACCAAAAACGTTTTTGAAAAACTTAAGGAGGCTACATGTATTACTCTTGTTGTAGCCATTCCTAACATCACAAAAACCTTTTATTGTATAGTGTGATGCCTCTGTTAGCGCTTGAGATTTCACCTCAGGCTGAGAAAGGCAAACCTTCAAGGCAACATCAAACCATTTCACCTCGTAGCTAGCCCTACGGGGTATGAGAAGGCTCTCTCTGGTCAATCTCGTTAAATTTTCAATGGGAAGAGATGGCCAATCAAAGTAACACAGATATTAGGCTAGTAAACTGATTTGAAAGTTGATTTGGGGGTTTTTTGAGGTTTTTTGGTGGCAAGTTAATCAAATAACTACATGCATATGCCATGCATGCAAAAACTAGCAAGGAAATCATACATGCAACTTTGTACCTGCAAGCAAAATCCTTTGTAGTTGTTGATCCCGATGTCCTCTTGCACTTTCCTGCTTTTCCTTTGCCTTCTTGCTCCCAACCCCAAGTATGCCACACTCCTCCAAGAGTGCTCCAAGAAAACTCTAAATGTCCAAGAGTATGAGAGAGAGAGAGAAGAGCTCCAAAACTAAACTGATTAGGAAGCCATGAATTGATCCTTGGAAGACTTTTTGTTAATGGGACCTCTATTTTCTTCATTTTTCATTATTTCCCCTTCATTTTCCTCCTCACATGCAATCTGTGACCTTTCACCTTCCTTTTCTCCAAATTTCCATTATTTTCATAAATAAAATGGCAAATAATGTCTCTTTGACTTTCCAAAGCCTTTGTCATTGCCTTTGCCAATTTCCATAGCCATTAATTAACCAAATGAACACCCGCACTAGGATGTTTTGCCCAACATTCAGCTTGGAAATTGTGTCCCATGACCAAGGTCTTATTTTACGTTTATTAATTTTTACATTGATTTTTTATTAGGGTTGTTACACATTGTATCTCACAAAGGTGTTAAAGTGGACCTCAAAAAAAAAAAAAAAATTGATGGAATTTCCAATTCCCAAAGCCTTGGTCAAAGGATATAAGCTCGAGTGGTTTGGTGAACAGTTTCCTTCCCCAGTTGGATGGGTTCAAGTCTTCAGAGACATGTTGTAACTAGCTCATTTGTGGCATTAATGAAATAGTTGTATGTGGTTTAAAAATGGCAACCAATACTTCAAAGTTACCAATTCTCCAAATCCTCTTTTCTTAAAAAAACAAAGCTCAAAACCTTGGAAATCCTTGCAGGATTACTAATAAAGATAGGTATCACCACAAGTTTGCCAAAAATTATGGTCCAACAACAACACCTCCAACATCATTTTTGAAAAATGAGGCATTTCTTTGGATTTGAGAAGCAACCAAAAACGTTTTTGAAAAACTTAAGGAGGCTACATGTATTACTCTTGTTGTAGCCATTCCTAACATCACAAAAACCTTTTATTGTATAGTGTGATGCCTCTGTTAGCGCTTGAGATTTCACCTCAGGCTGAGAAAGGCAAACCTTCAAGGCAACATCAAACCATTTCACCTCGTAGCTAGCCCTATGGGGTATGAGAAGGCTCTCTCTGGTCAATCTCGTTAAATTTTCAATGGGAAGAGATGACCAATCAAGGTAACACATATATTAGGCTAGTAAACTGATTTGAAAGTT
>APFE030447022.1:0-35780 GCA_000404065.3 Pinus taeda
CCAACTCTTTATGCAAAAAAAAATAATGAAGGTAAAATTCTTATTGTTTGCCTTTATGTTAGAAGAATTTAAAGCTTCCATGCAAACAGAATTTGACATGACTGATTTTGTCCTTATAAAGTATTTCTTGGGAGTTGAAATCCAACAACCCGCGAATGAGATTTTTGTCTATCAACAAAAATATGCCACTGACATCTTGCACAAGTTTAAAATGATCAGTCGCAGACTCACTGACACTTTGATTGCTCTAGGCACCAAGCTGAGCAAACAAAATGAAGGACCATCAATTGATTCTACTTTTTGTAGTCTCTTGTATCTCACTACAACTAGACTAGACATCATGTTTGAAGCTAATTTTGTTTCCATATTTAGGGAATCACCAAGGATTCCCACTGGAAAGTTGCAAAAATAATTTTAAGATATGTTGCAGGGACACTAAACTATGGCTTATTCTACAAGAATTCTATAGATGGTTTATTCTCACGCTACACATATAGCAACTATGCAGACAACTTAGATGATCAAAAAAACACATCAGGATACACTTTTCACTTGGGAACAAATCTGATATCATGGGTGTTCAAGAAATAACCTATTGTTTCAATACTTTCTGCAGAGGCAGAGTATGTGGCTGCAACTTCCGCAGCTTGTCAAGCAGTATCACTGAGAAGACTATTGAATGATCTTTCACATGTTTAAAAAGAATCAACTCCTATTTTCTATGATGACAACTTCGCCATTGCCTTATTCGAAAATCATGTGTTTCACAAAAATGATGTTGTGTTAGCGCAATTGTACATGCTTATATGCCATGTCCAATTTGGGGATTTTACACTAGATTTATTAAGCATTGAGAGAGATCAAATTTATTAAAGTTTAAGCTTTTTATCATTCAATATGAAGGAATTAATACATGAGATGGAATTGAATGATAGAAAACTGACACCTTTAAAAATTTGATCCCTATACATGTGTAGATTTTCACAATTTGTCATAATGCTATTACAATTTTTCTTGGAAGTAAATTGTGTCGAAGTTTTGAAATGTCGAACAATAGTGGACACTCCACCCAACATCAGGAACAATTTACCTTTTTTTGTCCCTAATTATGGGTGGAGCGTCCACTCATAACTTTGGACATTTCAAAACTTGGACATAGATCACATTTGTTGTGATAAAGATGGATCAAATTTGATCCCTCTTAGTGCTTGATAAATCTGAGTTTAAGATGTTTCTATGCTGGTATAGAAGGGAAACACTGTAACTAAAACATTAGTTAGTGAAATTTAATATAAAGAGATTAATACCTGACATGGAATTAAATGATAAAAAAGTTACATATTAAGACTCTTCTTGATACTTGATAAATCTATAAATCTGAAATTAAGATAAATTTACACATTCCTATATGAGAAACATATTAACGGTAAAAAAAAAAACATAATAATTGAAATACAAGTTAATGAAATATCATTACAAGCATAATGCATACATAACAATTACGGCCCATTGCAGAAATTTCAGTCCTATTTATAAACATATTGCAGATTGTATTATTGATATCATTTACAGCTTCAATATGTTAAATTGATAAGGTAGAAATTTGAGTCCTATTTGTAACATATTGCAGATTGTATTGTTGATATAATTTACAGCTTCAATATGTTACATTGACATACTTGTTCTTCCACCTTGCAGTGGAGATCAGGACTCTGTAGTGCCATTGATGGGTTCGCGGACTAATGTTCGTCATTTAGCTACTGATTTAAAGCTGTCTGTCAGAGTACCTTATCGTGCTTGGTACCATCAAGGGCAGGTATATTCTAATACACAGGCACAATCTTATTTGGATTTTGAAAGAGCTTCATTATTAGAAAAGGATATTCCTCCTGGATAACTATTTAAGTTTTTTCATGATGGGTAAACAAACAGGTAGCTGGGTGGACAACTGTATATGGAGACTTGCTGACCTTTGCAACAGTGCGAGGGGCATCTCACATGGTTCCGTATTCTCAACCTGCTAGAGCACTGCATTTGTTTAAAACATTCCTATCTGGTAAAGACCTACCAGACCAGCAATGACTTCTTGCACAATAAAGCGTCCATGAAATAAAATAAACATCTTAATCAAAAAATTGACATAGACTGTGCTTATGTACTATTGTTTCATTTTATAAATAAATGAAAAAAAATGGCCATACAGAAATAGTGTGGAAATAAGGCTTTTTGGTGATCACATTATGGTAAGCTTAACATTAGTATGTTCAAGGTTCGTTTGGTGGTGTGAATGATTAGAATTGAGTTCCAATTACTTAACTTTCTTTGTGTAATTATTTTTATGGTTGAGTGCGGTTGATTAAAATTTGACTGAATTCCATGGTTAATAATGTTTTGTTTTTTAATAATTCACATGTTCAAATTCTGAGAGGTAAAGTAAGTACATTAGATATATATTTTTAAGAGTTTAATCACCGAATAGAAATCAGTTTCTTGTATCATTTTGATGTTTAAGTATAAAGTTAAAATTAAATTATTATTAATTAATATTATATTATTAAATTAAATAATAAAATTGAGGAAGTTTTAAAAAATACCTAGTTTAATTGTTAAATATATTTTAAATTATTAAATATAAAAAATAAATATTAAATATTAAGAATCGAAAAACCTAATTAATTTTATGAAAATATTTTAATATCAGATTTTGAAAAATGAAAAATTTATATTATAAAAAGAAAAAAGTTTTTATGAAATCATTTCTTAAAATTAAATATAAAAATAATAAAATAAACTCATATATTGAATAATATCATTAATATTATATATAGTATCATAAAGGTTTTTGTTAAATGAACTGATTAGTATATTAGTATATTAATTCATATGTCTCTATAGACAATTTCTATATATACTACATCACTCATTTGAATTAATAAATAATTTTTTAATTTTAAAATTAATAATAAATTATTTTGTTAATTTATTTATTATTGTTGTGAGTTTAATATTTTTAAATGAATTTTGTCTAAAATGATGAAAATAAGTTGTACTTTTCATTTAGTTTTAAATTTTAAAAATAATAATTCTATAATTATTAAAATGAAAAAATAAATATTAAATATAAAAAATGGGAAAACTAATTAAATTTCCGTGAAAAATATTTAATATTAAATATTGGAAAATCAAAATTATATATAAGAGGAAAAAGTTTTAAGAAATTATTTTTTAAATTAAATATAAAAAAAATAATAAAATATAATTTCATATATTGATAATATCATAACACTATGAATTACATATCATATATATATCACTAATTTTGAATTATTAAAGTATTATTAAGAAGAATTTTGGCGTAAATCACATATAGAGAACCTTTGTTGACGCGTTTCGAACTAACTAGTGTGGTTCATCATCAGGACAAGTTGAGGAGTCAGATCATAACTGTCAATTATATAGCGAGAGCACATCATCTAAATGGCTAGGTTGATTGGGTTGACCATCGACAACTATCTAAAACGGCTAGATTTAGGAACACCCCATGGATAGGAGTGTGGAGGCGATGGTTGATCTGAGTGAAGACTGGGATGATGACAGAGTCTCTGTATCTTTTCAGAAAAGCAAGATCTGACTTCGACTTTGAAACCTGCAAGTGTGCTCGTTCAAAATGATGAACCTTAGATGTAATGGCTTTTCCATGCAGGGAATCAATAGTTGAATTGAGGCTTCTGTGATCAATAACAATTATTAAGAAGAATTTCGGCGTAAATCGCATATAGAGAACCTTTATCGACGCGTTTCGAACCAACTAGTGTGGTTCATCGCTAGGACAAGCTGAGGAGTCAGATCATAGCTGCCAATTATATAGGGAGCGCAGATCATCCAAACAGCTAGGTTGATGGTCAACCTAGTCAACTTAGCTGTTTGGATGATCTGCTCTCCCTATCTAATTGGCAGCTATGATCACTCCTCAGCTTGTCCTGACGATGAACCACACTAGTTGGTTTGAAACGCGTCGACAAAGGTTCTCTATATGTGATTTACACCGAAATTCTTTTTAATAATTATTATGGATCATAGAAGCCTCAATTCAACTATTAATAAAGAATTTTTAATTTTAATTAATTTCTAAATAAATATATAAAATTAATAAAAATAAAAATCTCATAGTTAGTAAATATTATTAATATTAATACAACAATTAATTAATATTAATACAACATTAAAGTAATACATGTTTTATTAAATGAACCATTTAGTTTATGGTAATAATAATTCCATAAAATATCTCTAATAAACAATTCAATATATATATATGGGGTATATAAATTCATATGTCTCTATAAAACAATCATTTTAAATATATATATAATATAACTAATTTTGAAAATTAATAAGTTTGTTTTTTTTATGATAATTATTTTAGGTTTTTTTTAATGATAAATTATTTTGTAAATTTATCATTTTATTTTTTGTTTAGTGTAATATTTTTTTAAAGGATTTTGTTTCAAAGTGATGAAAATAAGTCGTAGCTTTTCTATATTTATTAGCAAAAACAAGTAAATAAAATATGAGATAATGTTTAAAATTTAATATAAAAATCGCCCATTGGAGTTGAATAAAATTTAAAGTATTTTAACCAATATGATAGGCAATTTTGATATGATTATTATTTTTTTTTTTAAGAATTTAAATACCTTTTAATAATTTATAAAAGCTTAAAAAGCTTTCTCAAAGTTCATAAGATTTATCTAGCAATCCAAAGTGTTTGACCAAAGAGTATGATTTACAATTAGATATTTAATTATCGTTAAAAAAAATCTTTTAAATATTAGAAAATGTAGAGAATCATTTTTTGGCTATTACATTTCACTTTTCATCTTCTCTTGGGGTTGTTTAGCACAAGAAAAAAGGTGTTGTTTAGCATCAGGAATTCCAATCAAAATTCCACCCTCATTTCAAATAACTTAGAGTGTCTCCCTAGTGAGGTAATTTTGGAGTCTAATCCAGGGCTTTCGTTGAGCTTCATTGCAGAGGTTTTCCTAGCTATGCACATTTCTCGGGCACAAAATGATTTCATGGCACATCATTTGGAGCAGCTTGGTTGGAGACTTTGGGATTTTGCTGAGACATTCTTCATAGTTAAGGCTAGAGATTTGGAGCATTTTGCAGGGCACTGAGTGAGGTCAGAATTTGGGACGAATTTCCCATCATTTTGATAGTGAGCAAAGCTCACTAGCTCAAGTCTCTGCAGGAGCAGAAGGTGGCTTCTTTTCGAGTAAATTTGGGTTGGAGAAATCAAACACTTTCCAAAGGGGATCTTTGTGGGACTTTTGGAGGTTTTGAGTGTTATATTTTGAGCATCCTACAGTAGTTCCATTATGTGGGGTGTTTTCTAGCCAAATTGGGTAATTCACACTTGGGGGTCACTGGAGATTTGTGGATTCAACCCAAAACCCTTTTTGGGTTTTTGTGGGTTTTCGTGAGAGGAGGCTATGATTAATTTTACAGAATTTTCTGAGCTCTTCTGAGGGAAAAATTCCTAGTTCCATTCAGTCAACGAAAAAATTGTTGAGGAGGGCGTAGTTTATTTCGGGACCATTTGCACCACTTGGGTCTGTGAGATATTCCTAGGTTTTGTTGGAACTGGTGTGGAGAGCCTACATTTAATTTTGCAGAATTTTGGAGTAGATTTGAGGGCCAAAATCTTAGTTCACCTACAACATCAGTGGCAGTGATTCAATGGGTCAGCACGAAGGTTTTTGGTGGAGTCATTCCGGTACTTGGGCATCACAATTCCAACCTTGGTTTCACCTAGCTTTTTATAGCAAGCCCACGTTTCTATTTCCAAACTAATTGTGCTCCATTCTGCTCAAAATAAATAAAATGGTTCAGAGCTTTGGTGCATTTCCTCTTGTGTTTTGATTTCCTGTGTATGCGTTGAGTTTCCTAGCTGTTGTTATAGTGCATGTTTCTGTTATTCACTTAATATTTCTGTTAGGAATATTATAGTGGTATTAGAGCCATGATTTGACCAGCTGTGGGGTAGCCATCTAGATCATGGAACATTTGGGCATGTATGTACAATTACGGGTTAAACCATAGACAACCCATGGGTTAAGGAAGATTTAGTATGCAAGAATTCTGGGGTGGAGTATGTTAGAATGATGAGAGATTGGCCCAGTTGAGGAAGGTATCAGATCAGATCCATCCTCATCCTTATAGCAAAGACACTAGTGGTGCGAAGGCTGTCGGGGTGTATTTACCTACAATGTATGGGGAAAGTCGACAGAATCAGGGCATCAAATCTCAAAAGGAGTAGACAGGACATGGACAGTTAGAGGGTGATACCAGGGGGCACGTTTGCTGGTGGAGACCTAGCTTTAGATATCATGAGCCTGAGGAGGAAGTTGAGTATAAGGTTGTGGGCATGCCAGAGTGTGAAGAGCACGCGCCCATAGAGCCATCCATTGACGAGGTGTCAAGAGACATAGAGGTGTCCACCATTGAGGAGGTGTCATCCATTGTTGAGGTATCCATTGATGAGGTGTTCTAAGTTGTGTCTGAGTTTTCAGGTGATAGAAGCGCACATCAAATTGGTGAAGTGTCTAGAGACATATCCATCTTTAATGAGGAGCTGATAGGTATAGAGGCATCCAAATCTGTGAAAAAGTTTCTAGATGGTAGCTGCCTATCACTGATTGTTGATGATGTTACACATGATGAGCTATTTGTGGAGATGGAGTTAGTGGCTTATGTTGAGCCCATGGTGGGACGATGAGAAGCCATCCTTGGAGTCAACCATCGATGAGGAGTAGTTAGGTGCATCAAGAGCTAATAGAGTTGTCGTGCTTTCAGACGACAGTCCCCTTCAGGCATACATCGATGGGGCTTGCAGCATTATTGTGCCGCCTCCTTTTGTTGGTGATAGATAGTTCGCCTTACCTAGGAATATTTACATGGTTTGGCTAGACTAATGAGATGAGGCAACACGAGTTATGCAGGGTGCAACATTTGCAGGATGGAGGACTTGTTCAGTGTATGTTTGTTCATGCATTCGATCCCTCTCGGGGTTAGATGGAGAGAGATATTGAGTTGGTATCCGGTGGAGCTGGCTAGGAGGTTAGATGCATCCATGGCCACAGATCAACAAAGGCTATGGATAACCATAGCAGATTGAGGGCCAGATTGTTGTTGGTTTCCAGATGGGATTCTCCATCACATCGTGGAGCCGGTAGGTGATGGTAGTAGGTGCATGATGGACTCGATGGTTGGGTGCACACACCATGGCCACAGATCAACAAAGGCTATGGATAACCATAGCAGATCGAGGGCCAGATTGTTGTTGGGATCTAGATGGGATTCTCCATTACATCGAGGAGTCGGTAGGTGATGGTAGTAGGTGCATGATGGACTCGGTGGTTGGGTGCACACACCTTTTCATATCCCCTTCAGAGTTCCTGACATCGCTAGTGACAGAATGGATTGGCAGGGGAGGAGACAAAATTCAAGAGTTGATAGGTTACGCTGGGCGTATATGGGATTGTAGGATGATTATCCTACTCTGGCAGGAGTTGGTAGGAGGAGGTGGCATTGGCAGGCAACCAGACAGGGTATTATATGGACACCATGCTCTCTCACTAGTATATTGGACACAAGAACTACTGAGGATAGGATTAGTAGTGTCATTCACGTTAGCATTTGAGGAGTTAGGTTGCTCAAGCCTATCTAGGGAGATGAGGAGATATAATTCACATCATGGAGGGCTTACTAGTAGAGTGGTGGATGCGTTGACGCATGCAGGATGGCATATGATACAAGGTAGTACGACAGTAGGAAGTGGTACCCAAGGGTGCACATGGATATGTCGCAGAGTCCAGTGTTATGCAAGGGATGCGTCTTGATGCATACAAACCCAATTTTAGACCTTAGTATCTAGTGTTGTATAGAGGTATGTAGTGATGAGTAGTGGCCTGTAGAGGAGCATGGAGATGCGTGGTTGTTTGATGTAACATGATGGTTTGCATTGAGTGACTCACATCGCATCGAGACGTGGGGAGTGCCAGGTACAATGACACAAGCAGTAGATGAGACGACACAAGATGGTACAATAGTAGCACGGGGTATCCTGTGGTGTACAGGGATAGGCCACATGGGTACAATCCCAAATAGAGGAATACGAGGATTCTTGGTGGGATGCAGGGGCATATGGTGCTGCACAACGAGGTCTTGGAAGGTTGTCTTCAGGGAGACTTACGTACAAAGACATCGGGAATACCTTTGGGTGTAGTTCACCCAGGGTTGACGGGGACACAGATGAGCGATACTCGATGGAATCCATGGGGACTCACATGCCTGTTCGTCTTATACATCACTTATAAGGCACATGCGATTTGGTTGTTGTCCTTTGACACTCGAGGCGCGAGTAGTGGGGGACATGGAGCTCACTTGAGATATTGGGATGACACTCAACACACTAGGGGAGAGACTTCTTAGCGGTGGCAATAGGTTAGTGCACGAGTTGACAACCACATGTTGGTGGATGAGGTGATCATCTGCAAGGGTGGCATATCATTCATCAGTGAGCCTACACCTAGGGAGATGGTCACGAGGGAGACGTGTTAGTCTTTCCACAAGGCATGTTAGGACCATGGATGAGTAGAGGATACTATGTACGACTGACACAACTTTCCAATATGTGTCTGGTCTCGAGACATTGTATTCGCACATTATCGAGAGGGCAGATGGAAGATTCAATCGTGATGGTTGGCAAGAGCAAGACAAGTTTGCATACAATGAGTCGATGGTGAGTATCAGATACCCTTATATTTATTGCCTTTAGGGGGTAGTTATTTGGCACATGTGGCTTCCAACAATCATTGGTACTACGTAGTGGCAGTCACAGGGTAGTTTAGCATGCATCAAATTAGTTCATGATATATGGGGCCTATATGTTGGTTGCATGTTGGGACTATGGACAAGGCACAGACGAATTCCGACAATTGTTAGAGTTTGTGTTGCAGTAGGTGTGGCTAGGGGATTTAGGGATTCAGGTGGTTGACAAGCCACTCCATCTTGGGAGGAGTAGGTCCATAGCATAGGGTGGTTTAGCTTACTTTGGGGTTGACACATGGGGATCACTGAGGCCTCCATTGTTTGGCAAGGCAAACTTCTTCTAATGCAACTCAAGATTGAGACTAATGATGGGTGGGTAGATATTGACATCATAGAGACACCTGGGCAAGATTACCTTGGCCTTTGTCGATATTTCGCCTCTAGGTTTCATGGGAGGACACTGAAATATGCACACAATGGGCAACCTATATGAGTTAGAGTGGTGCAGTGACATTATGGTGGCGCTTTTCTGAGACGAGCATGGGATCTAGGCATCGTAGTACTGGACAACCTAGCGACTTTTAGGGATGAGCTGGCTGTTATAAGGGAAGATCACTCAAATTTCCATTGGGATTTAGTGACTAGCTAATGACATGGGGGACTTCATCAGCATGGTAGGTTGCACAACAGAGGATATCAAGAGGAGCTCGTGTGAGACAGACTTTGTCCCCACAGGGATTGGGCTGTATATTTAGGTGTTTACTCTTGGTGTGCATGAGGTGAACTACTTGGCATGACAACTTGATGGAGAGTTCACACAGTCCTACATTATCATGATGCTCTACTTATTGATAGTATGTAGAGGGCTTCTAGAGCTTATACCTAGTTCGACGATGAATGGAGGAAGGGTGCTTCACATTGATAAGGGTGCCTTGGGATCCTGGTATTGAGAGATTCCTTCATGATTAGACAATGAAGAGATCAGGGTTGAATCAATGGTACATTTAGGAGCCTGGTATTACTAGTGATGATAGTGGTGATTAGAAGTTAGAGGGCACTTGTTCCGACATTGCTTGAGGACAAGCAATTTTTGGCGGGGAGGAATGTAATGTCCCGAATTTTGTGAGCATTGGGATTTTGCCTAATTTTGGTGATATTAAATAAAGAAGAAAATATAATTTTGGAGAAAGGTGGCAAATGTTATTTTATTGGAGATTGGCAACACATTATTATTTTATTAAAATGGAGGCAAAAGTCACTTAGTGAAAAATGGTCCCCACCAATAAAATAATAATTAAAAAAGAAGTCTAGAAGCATGGGGAGAAATTACAAAAGATGGATGGACTCACTTTCTAATCATTTTTTGACTATTACATTTCACTTTTCATCTTTTCTCGAGTTTGTTTAGCACAAGAAGAAAAGTGTTGTATATCACCTGGAATTCCTAACATAATTCAACCCTTATTTTAGAGAACTTCGAGTGTCTACCTAGTGAGATAATTTCGGAGTCCAATTCAGGGCTTTCCTTGAGCTTCATTATAGGAGTTTTCCTAGCTATGCACATTTCTCGGGCATAGAAGGAGTTCGTGGCATATCATTTGAAGCAACCGTAGTTGGTTGGAGACTCCAGGATTTTGCTAAGATATTCTTCATAGTTAAGGTCGAATCTTTGTATTGTTTTCTAAGGTAGCGAGTGAGGTCAAAATTTGGGATGAGTTTCCCCTCATTTTGATAGTGCGCAGAGCTCACTGGCTCAAGTTTGCGCAGGAGCAAGTGATGGCTTCTTTCCAAGGAGATTTGGGTTGGAGAATCCAAACATTTTCTAGAGTGGATTTTTGAAGGCTTTCAATGTCAAGTTTTGGGCATCATACAAGAGTTCCATTCTATGGGGTGTTTTCTGGCCAAATTAGGTAATTCACAATTATTGGGGGTCACCGGGGGTCGGTGGATTCATCCCAAACAATTTCTGGGTTTTTGTGGATTTGGTGAGAGGAGGCTATGATTAATTTTACAGAATGTTTTGAGCACTTACGAGGGAAACATTTCTAGTTCCATTCAACAATGAGCAGTGGAAATTGTTGGAGGGTGAAATTTATCCTGGGACCATTTTCACCGCTTCGATCTGTGAGATATTTTTGAGTTTTGTTGGAGCTGGTGTGGGGAGCCTACATTTAATTTTGCAGAATTTTTGGAGTAGATTTGAGGGTCGAAATCTCAATTCACCTACAACAATAGTGGCAGTAATTTATTGGGTCAACGTAGAGGTTTTTGGTGGACTCATTCTAGTACTTGGGCATCAAAATGCCAACCCTAGTTTTGCCTAGCTTGATGTAGCAAGCCCAGGTTCCTATTTCCATACTCATTATACTCCATTCAGCTCTTATGTTTTGATTTCTTGTGGATGTGTTGAATTTCCTAGTTGTTGTTATAGTGTATGTTTATGTTATTCGCTTAATATTTCTTTTAGGAATATTACAACTGTAAAGTATTCTCACCCTAAAAAAACGAAGTTTCACCAATACCCACACCTTATAATCACTGATTCCCTGTTTATGTGTTGAATTTCGTAGTTGTTGTTATATTGTATGTTTATGTTACTCACTTAATATTTCTATTAGGAATATTACAACTTTAAAATATTCTCACCCAAAAAAAATGAAATTTCTCCAATACCCACACCTTGTAATGATTGATACCAAAATAAGTCGAGAGTAGTTTTCGACAATGATTTTTGAGAGGCCATTTCATTTTTGTATGCCAACACTTCACATCAGTGTTCAATATATAACAAGTGATCATTCCATCAAGGTAGGATGCACCTTTTTCTATGTAGCAGCCACATCAAATTTATCCAAGCTAGATTTTTAGGCCCCCTGCGTGAACCAGGTGACTCAACTCGTTGCGTGATGGGACTTTAACATCCAAACTCTATATTTCATATCCTTTACTTTGAACAACAAATCAATTGCAACTTTTTGTAAAATGCTCGTTAAAATGATGTCACGATGTAGAAACCTGTGTTCAATACACATCCTTCAAGTTCTTTGACAACTAAGGATATACCTCTGATCTAAAGAATTGCCACTTGAACTATGCACTATGGGATTTGAATATTGGACTCACATTTTTTTTTCTTATTTGATGCACAATCTTGGACTTATGACTCAGGAACTGGAGTCTTCGAAGAAGAATGACCATCTTCAATTCAACAATTTGATAGATAAACAAAACACTACGGTAAATACAAAACATAAATCCAATTTACTTTACCCAACAATGTTCTCTAGCAAACTCCTACAGAGTGACTCTAATATGCTACTCTAATCCTACACATGTACAGAGGATTAGCTCTCAAGGATCTCACATAGTCCTGGGCCCTTTCGTGAGGGAGTTAACCCAATGCTACAAGCTCTTATGCGAAAAAAAGTTATTGCACCCACAAAAACTATTTTCCAATATATTATTATCATCACAATCGTATATATTCATACATTAAACTTGGCTTGTGATAGATTGATTTTCTTAACCACTCAATCAATAATATATCAACCATGCACCTAGAAAGAATCTAATATCTCTCCTAAATCTAATAAACTAGTAATTTAAGAGGAGAAACTAGTAATTTAGGAAAAGACGTTAGGGAATAGTTTAACCATCTTTAACAACCGACGAAGTAATTTTTTCCTTATAAAATGTAAGCAACAATTCCAAAATCAATTTGAGATTATAAATTTGAAAAAAAAAAAACATTAAAAATTTCATTTAATACAAATTTTTAAATAATAAAATTATATTAATTAAAAAATCTATTACATTTAAATATTTAAATATAAAGTTAAAATAGTAATTACCTTAACTTAAAATAGTTCAAAGTTCATAAGATTTTATGAAATGTTCCAACTAAATAGAGAACATCAAGGGTTTTGCTTGGGTTACTCATTGAGAATCCCAAGATAAACTACTACTCTTTTGTGAAAAATACAACCAAAATCTATTATTGAGAAATGGTTTATGGCGTAAGCTGTGGGAAGAGACGAAAATGAGTCATGCACGTAATTGAGATCCAACTTTGAAGTAGAATTTGTTGAGACTCGGAGAATAAATGAGTTAATTGCATTGAACATTTGTCTCAAGTTTTCATTGAGCATACAACTAGTGTTTTTATTACATTGCTTTTTCTAAATTCAAGATATTTTTGTCATTGTGGGGTTTTATTTTATTTTAAAATTGTTTAATAATAATTGTGTTGCTTAAACATATGATTATTAGATTTATTTGTGTGTTTAATTAATACCATTTTTCTAGTTATTTCATGTTTTTATTTATGTGATGAGTTTAAGTATGCAAAAAATGATATATATAATTTTCCCTAAAAAATAATATAAATAAAAAATTATATATTTTTCAAAATAATAATTAGATATCTTCGTATATTATTTATTTTTCCACACATTTTTATAAGTTGATTGTTATATTGTAGAGTATATTGAAATCTTTAACAATGTTGCTAAAACATTTGTAGGTTTACGAAAACTAGAAGTTTTATTTGTGAAAAGAGATAAATTTATTTTTGGAATTTAATTGTTGCAACATGATTTTTATGATGTATTTATTTATTAATTAAATCATGTATGTAGAGTTATTAATAAATAATAGTTCATATGGTTTTTGAAAGTATATATTTAAGAAAATGACATTTTTATTAAATTTACTCTATTTAAAAATATGTTATATTTAAAATTAAACCTATAGCTTTTATTTTTCCACAATTTTATTTTTGTTGAAAACTATTAAACGTCTCTTTATAGTGATTAAAAAATTACAAACAATTTTATTAAATAAATAATTAGTTTTTAGTTCATGGGGTTTTGGATAGACGCTGATTGGGTGCATTGTTAAGGCACTCCTAGATGTTAAATCACCAATTCAATTCCCTACCGTATTCGGTTGTTATTCTTGGACATGACCCTAAATGTAACCTCACCAATGTTGAGTAATTAGATTTCATAATCATGATCTATTGATATAAAATGTAATGCTTCATTTTCAATAAACTATCACTTTGTATTTTTCATGCCCATCATATATCACATTGATTAAAACAATAATGCATTAAATGAATAAATTTAGAAATTAGAAAAACATTGATATTTCCTATACTTGACCTCAATTTATAGATATGATAGATCGCTGCAAGTAAAGGGCTCATTAACAAATGCACAAGCCCAAAAGTTTTGTACAGGTGCAAGAAAAATAGAGTTGGAAAAAGAGGTCTCAACTTAAAAATTTGTTGATAGTTAAATGTTGGAACAATATCTAAAAGTTTTAGGTGTAATAGTTATTTACTTGAAAATTATTTCCTAATATAATATTAAATGCAAAAAAGAGGAACAAACAATCTAAAATAACTATTTTTAATGAATATTTCTCAGGATAGTAAAATTATATTTGCTTCACACATACTTTTAAAATTTTGCCTTAGATCACTCTCAAGGAATTGGTAAATTGACTTATTGAAATGTTAGAGAGAAAATAAAAATGATGGTATGTTTTAGATGTGGCTTTAATTCATCAATGCAATATTCATAAAGCAAAGGCTCAACATGGGAGGCAATACTTAGAAAATATGTGTATGATGCACTTGAAAAAGCAATTAAGAAACACATATCTTGAACTATAAGTATTACATAACAATGTAATTGATTTTTTATTTTAACCAAACTCCTAAACCTAAATCTTTATATGTCAATGTTATTAGTCTAATTTTGGTCCCCTGTGTAATTTGAGTAGTTTTTCTTAAATACATCATTAGTAAAATCATAACTTACATTATGCACCTCACTTCATCATTATATGACCTTATGGTTCTTTAGCTAAAACAACTCACTTCATCATTATATGACCTTATGGTACTTTAGCTAAAACAACCCATCATTTGATCCTTTTTTTAGGCATTCAAATTATCCATCTATTTCTTTTTGTAGGATACGAAAATCCCTTGATTGTTGTGTGATGTTTCATAAACATAAAAATGGTTAATCAATAACTCATCAATATGTTCATGCTTATTTAGTTGGCTTTGTGGGTACATGTGGGCATTTTCAAGCCTTTGTTTCATAAATAACATTAATTTAGTCATTTGTGATGTTCACTAAATTTATGGATTCTAATTAATACACTAAGAGAGTTCACATGGAAACTATTTAAGGAGTTTCATTTTTCATCTCTAAATAAAAGTCATTGAGTTTCATTTCATAACACATAATAGAAGAGTAAGGTAATGCTACTAAGCTTCCTTCAAAGAGACATGAAACCCTTAATTTTTCCCTTTTACCGCTGGGAAGTTTTTGCATATTCTTATTAGATCTAGGAGTTGGAATATACAAATGTAACTACCTTCCTCCCAAATTTACTCAAGTTAATTGGTCTGTTGCCGTAAACATGTGATGAGAGGCTACTATGGTCTGATTCAACTCCCCATGTATAGTTAAGGAAGTGGAACTGACAAAAAACAATCAATCTAACCTTCTATACATGTTACAAAACCTTCATGAGCTAACCAACCCTTCCAGGTGACCAACCCCTGAGGTAACTTGACATTTTACTGACCTAGAGCGCTAGTCGCTCGAATGACATGGGCATGCATGTGACAGGGACCCTCCAAAGGCTCCCACAACAAGGGCATGCCAGTGATTGGGGACTTTCTCAGCGAGTTCTGAGCCAACAACATCAAATTTTGTGCCACTTTTTCAGGGGTAGGTCTCAAGCCACTACCTAGAACTTCATGAAACCTTCAGAAATGAAAAATAACATCGAAACAATGATACTAATGCAAACACTTGATCAATGAATTGAGTGGACCCCTACTAGCCATGACATACATTTCGTCAAACATGTCACAAATATGCATTTTATAGGTCATAATAATAGATCTGAGCATAGGGGTCACATACTTATCTGAGAATTGTAAGGAAGCACTGATGCCTTATCTCAATAGTTGCATTCTCATCTATTAGGTCATATATTCATTGTTCATTCATTTGCAAATCAAAACATGATCGGATCCATACATGAAGTTTATCATAAAACATACTCATAAACAACATATAACCAATAGAAATAACAAGGATATAACAACTATAAAAACCACATAAACAAGTATATTTACCCATCAAATACAAGAGGAAAGAAACACTTATTAACATATGTAAAATGCAACAAGGTCTAGGACTTTCATGTACCACTTGACCATAGATTGGCTGAATCAAATATTTCTTTCAGTCAAGCACCCTTGTGCCATATTCCAAGCATGAATGTGGCATCTCATAAAACAACTCAAGCAAAACCAAACCAGTGCTTTTAGAGGCCAAACCACCTCAACCCTCAACCATTGATTCCAAATCATAGTCAGACATCACTAACCATCACCAAATTAGTCTCTACCCAAGTTGCCAAGGCTTTAGAGCGTTTTTTCCAACCAACACTTCCAGGACTAGTAACTCAACCAACAACTGTTGTCAGGCTTCTAAAGTGTTGATCCAACCAAGACTTCTAAGACTAGTAACTCAACCTACCAAGTGCTTCTAGATCATTTTTCCAATCAAGGATTCTAGGACTAGTAACTCAACCAAGCTTTTACAGGGCTTACAGAGTGTTTGTCCAACCAAGGCTTCCAGAAACTAGTAACTCAACCCACATCCAAAGGACGATGGGAACCAACCAGAGAATAAGAGGAAAGACACCCACAACACCATGACTATTTACGAAATGGAAAGGCTAGGAAAATCCATCGTCAATCTAGGAAATCCTCCATGCCAATGACAAATCATAACCAAGAAACCACATGCATGTGCCATGCATGCAAAAAATGACAAGGAAATCATACATGCAACTCGGTACCTGCAAGAAAAACCCATTGTAGCTGCTGATCTTGATGTCTTCTTGCACTTTCCTGCTCTTCCTTTTCCTTCTTGCTCCAAATCCCAAGTATGCCACACTACTCCAAGGGTGCTCCAAGAAAACTAGTGTTCAAGAGTATGAGAGAGAGAGAGTAGAAAATGAGAGTTCCAAAACTAAAACTGACAAAAGTTTGAATTGAAAAGAGCCACAAACTGATCTTCAGAAGCCTTTTTTTTTTTTTTTTTTTTTTTTTTTTTTTATCATTGAGGCCTCTATTTTCTATAATCTCCATTATTTGTCCTTCATTTCCATGGAGCTTTATAAATCCATCTCGATACAATATTTACAATAATATATACATGCACATTTACTCAACCAACAAATAAAATGATACAATGCCTACCTCAATCAACAAGGGAATCTAGAGGCTCATGCCTCCACCCTCAAAAGTAGTACCAAGATTCAACTCCTTCCCAGGAAGTCCAAAATCCACTACCAAAGTCAAAATTGCATCCAATATCCAGTGCCACAATCTTACGCCACTTTTCCTCTCAGTCAAAAATTATCGACTCATTATTCCAGTGCATACTTCCAATGCACATCTGATTCCATCTGGAAATGCTAATAACCAAAACAAATTCATTCCTCGACCTTCCCTTCTCTGCTACACAGTCCCTCAAGCAATCTGGTCACCCCCTTCTGTGCAATCACACACCTTCCAAGTTCTATGGGCATCCCCTTCTCTACTGCACAGTCCCTCGAGTGACCCCTCGCTTGGCAATGTTTCCTTGCATTGGAACGTCCAAAACCAAGGCATATCCTTTCCTTAAAACCATCACACCAGTCATAACATGTTCATGGAAATCAATGAACACTATTGGGTAGTAGTGTCCCACAATGGCCTTGCTCCTGAAGTGCTTTACCAACATACTACTGCATGTTCCAATTCATTCACTATTGTTGCTAATCCTTGTAGTCAGTTCCAACCACCCAACCAGGTATTTCCATGCTCTCCTGTACGAAGCACATAACTTCTGTTAGATTCAAAATAATTTGAAAAAATTTCACATCATCCCTCATTGGTAGTTCGTCAATAAGGTACACTTGCAATTCTGTTCACTTCCCGTCACAACAAGTCAAACCAATTGTTTGATCAAATCATCATGTATAAACATATCACATCCGCTTAGCTCAAAATGAAACCATCATAGTCAAAAACATCGATCACATGTAACCATCATAAACCAAAATCATAGATCACATGCATGATTAAAACTGAAATAAAATATCTTTCAATCAGTCATTTTCTTCTACCTTTGTTCTTGTCCTTTCCATACACATGCCAGATCAGTTTCCACACCCGACAAACACATAGTGCCTTCGCTTCTCTTTAATCACGTACACATACACAGTGTACACCACACACATACAAGTACATATAGTGTACAATACCATACATGCACCTACACTGACATACACCACATACACCACATACACCTACACTTGACATATAACACAACACATACACCTGCATTTGGTGTAAGACACAATACATATACCTACACTCTATGTACAATACAACACAATACATACACCTACATCTGATGTACAACACAAAACAATACATATATATACATATACATAGTAAAACACAACAGATACATGTCACGATACCATGACTACGTAATGCACATACACAATACGAAACATACACAAAACATGTACAACATGCACACAATACCACATGTGTGCAACACAACATGTATGACATGCACACAATACCACATGTACAACAATACCACATGTACAACATGTACACAACACCACATGTACACAACACCACCTGCACAACACCACATGTACACAACACTACCTGCACAATGTGTACACAACACCACATGCACCACATGTACACAACACTAACTGCACACAACACCCCATGTACAACATGTACACGACACCTTATGCACACAACACCACATGTTCAATCATATACATAACACCATATGTACAACATGCACATCACACCATATGTACACAACATTGCATATACAACATGCACAATGTACACAACACCACATATCCAACATGCAAAAAACACCATATGTACACAACACCACATATCCAACATGTGCACAACAACATATGCATACAATACCACATATTTAACATGCATGCAACACCCTTTGTACACAACATGGCATAAAAAACATGTACACAACACTATCTATACATAGTATTGCATAAAAAACATGTACACGACACTGTCTATACATAACATTGCACATTCATATACCACACATTAACTTTACCAAACACCCTTTCTTCTAGTGCCTCATCCATGCTTTTCCCAACATGTTGTAGATTACGCTACTTTCATTCTGCTGATGTTTCCCACAACATTCCCTGTCCATAACATAAACATAAACATAGTATAATCATATAATATCAATTCATATCCAATTATACTAACCTCGCAGATCTATCATGGCTTCCTTTCCCACTTGATTCCTCATAAACCATGAGCCTCTTCATGCCATTCACCTACACAAGCAATCCTTTCTCCACAAGAATGATCCCTGACAACCCTGTCAGAGAATGACATACATACATACATATATATATAATCATTGGCATAAAGCAACCATGATATTGTCAGACACACACACACACACACACACATATATATATACATGTAAACATATATAGACATCACCATAATCATAATGACAACATAATTATTAGATATCTTAAGGTCTAGGTTAAGGGAACTCCCTTTATCCGTGCACAACATCGAGAAGAATTGTTCCCAACACAGCGAAGGCATCTGACATCGCAAATCTATTCACTTACCTTACCTGATTACCTTTCTCATGACTGTTGTGCCACCATCCATTTATCCCAATAGACCCATTCGCTCCAATCCACTGTCATACTCTAGCCTTCAATTTCCCTTTACTCATGCACCGAACTTCATTCAAGTCTTACATTACCTGTTGGATTTCATTCATCTCTCCTCAAGCTCCATTAACTTTCCTCTTTCCCCAACCAATTCCCAAACTCTTGAAACATAAAAGGAAATAACAAGAAGCAAACAAGGTGAATACCTTGAAAAACTAAGAGCAATACAACACCATAAAAAAAGTGGTATGGCCATATATTAGACATAGAAAACACTGCAAATCAAGCACAAACAAAGCACAAAACACTGAAAGTACAAACTAGCAACAAACACCACGACACAACCCCATGGGTTCCCAATGCTTCCAAGGGAAAGATGAACCTGAGCCTTCTTAAAGATCTCATGACAACCTCTTGCCATGCAATCACCTGCATCATACTACCATAAACACATAATTGTCAATGCATAAATAAATATACAATATACTAGCTATCTTACCTTGTTGTGCCAAGCACACTTCCTTGTAACTAACCACATACACCTCTCAGGAACTCCAATTCCTTGACAAATCCAACTATAAATGAAAGCCAAATGTTTACTTGTCAAGTACATGTTGATGAATATAGCATATATCCACATAATGTCAGACAAAATTAGGGTTAAGAATATTTCTTGTATTTATGCAAGAACTCATTAGGTCTGGAATTACAGTTTCCAAATATTGTCAAATGAATTCTTACCCAATTCCTTCATTTTATCTTTCTCCTTGCTGCAATCGAGTCTTTCTATGTACTATCACATCACCCCACTATAAGTTATATAGACAATTAACTATTACCTTGTCTTGCTAATACCAGAGATGTTTCTCTGCAACTGTTCACACATGTTAGCCACATGTTCCAAAGATCAAGACATTATGTCTATTAATTTTAAATCAACCTTTACCAAGACTAACATCCATGTCATAACCAACAATCAACTCACAGTCATTAATTACAATACTACAACTAACACCCAAGTTACACTCAAGTACATACCAACTTAATGTATCTTAGGGGAGGTTATCTTGTCTGCACAATCAATTTAGATTAGCACGATATAATTTCACAACACATCAATTCAAACATAAATAAGGCCATGATGTCCATAACAATGACTAACCATTAGGCTCACATCATAAACTCATAAACAATTGTCATTCATACACAACAATCACATATACACAGTCAGTGTAGATTAGTACAACACAATATCACAAATAGGTCGATTCATACGTGAACGCTGTAACCCTAACCATTTGTATAGGCAAATGTAGATTAACATGATAACTAATAACATCTATACCTTAAATGCAATGACCACAACATACATCACAACAAGTTATTACCTTAAATGACTATTTAACACATGTGCATATGATCACACTCCTTAACTAACAACTATCATAAATGTAACCACAACAACCATAGGTTGACAAACATATATAACCCTAATGCTTATAATAACCATTAACCAACATACCTGCACACCCACCATACAAACCTATATGATGATATGCTCTTACCCCGAAGTCTAGTTCCACAACCTTGCTCTGATGGTCTACATCTCTTGCTCTATCTCAGCCAACACATTAGCATCATAACATACCAACAATATAATGATGACCTAAAATGCCTAGAATGGCCTCATGCATGACAAACATGCCCTTAATAATGCACACATAAAAAAATATAGACATTGACATGCATAACAAATGCATATACGACCACCATGCATTCATGGCAAGCACATTCCAACAAAAACATCATCAACTTTCACATGGCGACACAACGACAACAATGACCACCACCATGCATACACAATAAGCACATAGACCACAAGCATAAATAAAACATATGCAAATGACATGTATGCATGACCAACACATCGTCCATCCAGTCCAAGGGGTGAACCATGCTCTGATACCACTCTGTAACCAACTTCCTCCCACATTCGCCGAATTTAACTGATCTGTTGGGGTAAACACATGACAAGAGGCTACTATGATCTGATTCAACTCCCCAGGTATAGTTAAGGAAGTAGCACCGAAAAAACGCAACCAATATGACCTTCTACACATGTTACAGAACCTTCAGGAGCCAACCAACCCTTCTAAGTGACCAACCCCTGAGGTAGCTTGAAATTTTACTAACCTAGAGCCTTAGTCACTCCCATGACATGGGCATGCATGCAACTGAGACCCTCCAGTTTCTCCCACAACAAGGGCATGCCAACGATTGAGGACTTTTTCAACGAGTTCTGAGCTGACGACCTTGGATTTTGTGCCACTTTTTCAGGGATATGTCTCAGGCCACTGTCCATAACTCCATGAAACCTACATACATAAAAAATAACATTGAAACAATGATATTAATGAAAACACTTGATCAATGTCTAGACTGGACCCTTACTAGCCATGACAGACATTTCATCAAACATGTCACAAATATGCATTCTACATGTCAGAACAACAAATATGAGCATAGGGGTCTCATACTTATCTAAAAATCTTAAGGAAGCATCGATGCCTTATCTCAAAAAATGCGTTATCATATATTAGGTCAAATATTCATTGTTCATTCAACTGAAAATCACAACATGATGAGAGCCATATATAAAGTCTTTCATAAAACATGCTCATAACTAGCATATAACCAACATAAATAACAAGGATATAACAACCATAAAAACCACATATAAACAAGTATATTTACCCATCAAATACAAGAGTAAATAAGCTCTTATTAACATATCGAAAATGCAACCAGGTCTAGGAATTCCACGTACCACTCATCCATAGTTTAGCTGAACTAAATATTTCTTTCATCCAATCACCCCCTTGGCATATTCCAAACATGAATGTGGGATCTCATAAAACAACTCAAGCAAAACCAAACCAGGGTTTCTAGAGGCCAAACCACCTCAACCTTCAACCAATGTTTCCACCTCATGGTTGGAAATCACTAACCATCACCAGATTGGTCTATACCCAAGTTCTCCATGGCTCCAGAATGTTTGTTCCAACTAGGGATTCCTGGACTAATAACTCAACCCATAGCTATTTCTAGGCTTTCAGAGCGCTTTTCCAATAAGGGCTTCTAGTAATAATAACTCAACCCACCAAGGGATTCCAGAGCATTTTTCCAACCACTGCTTCTTGGACTAGTAACTCAACCGAAACTGTTACAGGGCTTACAGAACGTTTGTCCAACCAAGGCCTCCAGGAACTAATGGCTCAACCCACAACCAAAGGAACATAAGAACCAACCAGAGAAAAAGAAGAAAGACACCCACAACACCATGGCTATCCAGGAATTGGAAAGGCTAGGAAAATCCACAATCAATCTGGGCAATCCTCCATGCCAATGACAAATCATAATCAAGAAACCACATGCATGTGCCATGCATGCCAAAACTAGGAAGGAAATGATACATGCAACTTAATACCTGCCAGCAAAGCCCATTGTAGTTGCTAATCCCAATGTTATCTTGTGCTTTCCTGCCCTTCCTTTGCTTCTTGCTCCAAATCCCAGTTATGCCACACTCCTCCAAGGCTGCTCCAAGAAAACTATAAGTGTGCAAGAGTATGAGAGAGAGAGAGAGAGAGAGAGAGTAGAAAATTAGAGTTATGAAACTAAAACTGACAAAAGTATGAACTGCAAAAAGCTACAAACTAATCCTCATAAGGTTTTATATCATTAAGACCTCTATTTTCTTCAATTTCCATTATTTTTCTTTCATTTTCTTCTTCACATGCAACTTGTGACCTTTCACCTTTCTTTTCTCCTAATTTCCATTATTTTCATTAAAATTTTCCAATTAATGCCACTTTCCCTTTCCAAATTCTTTCCCAATTTCCATAGCCATTAATTAACTGAAATGAACATCCACTAGGATGTTTATCCCACCATTCAACTTAGAATGCTTGTCCCCTGACCTTGGTCTTATATATTTTTTACATGAATTTTTGACCAGGGTTGTTACAACAAAGAGACAATGAACCCTCCTCAAGAGAAATTTTGGAGATTTAATAGGTAAAACAAAGTCATCACTCTAGTGTTGATTGTAAGTTCTCCAATTTTTTTATAGGATTAATATAATATTTGTAGTTGAATTTTTTTTGTAAATAGTGATTAATAATATTTACATGTTTTTCATTCCTTGCATGATTGTTGTATGATAAATAATATGCTTGTAACATGATTCTTTGTTTTTCTTTTCATTTTCATTGTTGTATGTGTCTAGTTAAACAACGCTACAACAAAACAGACAGTTTGCGTCAGATTTAGTGCCTCTTTTTAGTGCATTTTTTTTACAATTGAGATGAGTAACCCGACTAAGTTTTTTTGTACACTTAGTATCTGAAATACCCCCAACATATTTGTGATTCTACTAGCAAATTGATCCTAATCCCTCCCCCTGGTTTCTTATGTGAATTTATGCATCTTAATAGTTAATAGTTGTCATTTTTATGCATTCTACTTTTTATTAACCAATCAAGTAGGGCCATCTCAATTGAAAAGACTAGTTTTTATTTCCCAACATGTGTGCAACTATTGTTACTATTTTTGCATGCAATATGCACATGTTTCCTAAAAAATCTACACACTCTATTTCTAAGTTTTTTTTATTGCATGACCATAATATCTTTACATTTTCTAGTTTGTTGGTTTTTCTTTATATAGCTTGATAGAATATTTTGTTTATTCTCTTAAAAATGCCAACATTTGCTATTTTTTTCTAGATGTTGGAAGGAAAGAATCCATATATTTTTATCTTTTTTAAAGAGTTTTTCTTGATTGCTTCAGTGAGTCAGTTCGATATTAAATAAGTGCTTTATATTGTTGGTAGTTCATTTCAAGTTGTTTTAAAGCTATGAACAAAAATTGTGACAAGAAAGAAGAAAAAAATCCATTAATTTTTGTTCTCATTTGTATTTATTTTATTTTCTTGCAAAATCATTTCACATTTAATTTTCAATAATTTATATTTATTTTCATCAATTTATATTTTAATTTTTGCTATTTTATTTTAAGTAGGTTACATCACTTTTGCACATTTTTTACATTTAAAGCATATACTTGGTTCATTACCCCAAGTCAAATATTTACAATCATTGATTTAGCTAATTAACCAATTAAAATCCCTTATATAAGAGAAAAAACATATTCTAGTTAGTTTCATAAGCATACAAAAAACTCAGTACACTTATTCATTTTTGAGACATAGTTGTTGTCTTTTAGGGCGTTTTAAAGTAATCTCTAATAAATATAGTTTAAACATAGTTATTGGTTTGAGGATAACAATGATTTCAAAATAAGAACTTTAACTTTAGAAATCCAAAGTTTTGATTTAAAAATGCCAAGATCAACCCTGCAACTGCAAGGGGATGCTATTGGTGGTACCATTTTATTTTCAGGGTTAAAATCACCACCTTTTGTAACCATGGCCTTAAAAACCTCATAATTTTTGCTAACAAAACCATTTAAATCAGCTTTGAATAAAAGAGTGATGCCAAAAACTCTTTTTTTGAAAGTCAACATCCTAACTTCTTTAACGACCTGCATTGCAACAACCAAAACCTTAAAATCAACTTCAAAATTGAAAAGTGATAATTATAATATCACCACATCACACCTTTTCGGGTCAAAATTACAAATTCTAAAGCTATGGCTTTGACAACAAATAGTCTTACAACAAAAAATTCAAAACCATCCCACCAAATGAAAAAAGATATTGTAGATAAAAACACTTTGAACATAACATTTAAAACCATAATTTAAAAGCTTAATATCATTAAAAAAACACTTTTTAATAAAAAAATATATAAATAATAAAAATAAAATTGTCCTACATCTATTTAATTTATAAAAAAAATAAAAAATCCAAAAACATAACTTTAAAATACATTAAAAAATTAAATTAAAAAATACGCACGAATATTAAAAATAATTAAATAGAAAAAATTAATTCCGAAAAACTTCCTCCACAATTAAATAACTATTTACATGGTATATATTAATTAATTATTTTATTTTTCCATACATATTTAATTTTATATAATTAAAAAAAAAAATAAAAATCCAAAAATAAACTTTAAAATAAATTATTTAAAAAAATTGAATTAAAAATACGATACGGCTAATTAAAATAATGTAAATAGAAAAATTTAATTCCGAAAAACTTCCTCACAATTAAAATAACTATTTATATGGTAGCTAGGTTATAATTAATTTATCTTTATTTTTTCCATTAAATAATTATAATTAAATTAGAAAAAATTAACTCTGAAAAACTTCCACTCACTTAATTAAATACTATATTTATATTGTATTTTATTAATTAATCTTATTTCATTTTTTTCCATTACATTATATTTATTAAATTTAATTTTTTGGCTTTCTATATTATGATTATGTTTGAATGCTTGGTTTTCTTTTAATTAATTTTGATTTTTTGAATTTACTGAAAGGGGCTAAAGCAATCCTTTCTTTCTTTAAAAAATATAAATGTATTTTGAATTTTTTTTAATAAAAATTATTATATATATTTTAATTTTTTTTTTTCCTTATTATTTTTTGTTTTTGCTATTTAATAGACATTTTTAAAACTATTTCTTATTATACTAGCTAAATCTAACTATGATTCGCTCATATCTATGATATTGGACCTTGATCCCTCTTGACAAGTATTTAAGGTAAAAAAATCTTTATTTTAAATTTTTTCTTATTTTTTTGATAGACTAATAGGAGTTTAAAGTAATTTTTATTGATGAGAAATGTTAGCTTGACCTCATACCATTGCATCCATTCCAGTGATTGAACTTCAAATGCTTATGACTACATGAACATTAATATTGGTTTGGTCACATGGAGAATAAGAACTAACTTCTAGCTTGCATTGAATTCCATTGATCCATGTCCGTCCCGCTCTTCCCCAACACGGGGATTCAGATTGATACAAAAATATCCATTTTAATGCCGTAAATATTTACCATGTTATTCATGAAGGATCTAGAATAACAACCAACAACAAGATCAGAACCTTGATTCAATTTTTACCTAAAATGTATTGATGTTTAACCATTCTTGGTTCTAATCTTGGTGAACAATGTAACTGTTTTACCCTCTTATCCATGTCAATAGAGGGGTTGGTCTTATCTCTAGTTAACATTTTCTATATAATGTATAAGATTATGTAATAAAAGGCTAGTGAGAAAGAGAGGATATGTTGTTGTAATTTATAATCTCAAGGATAAGCTTGTATTGACCCCTCTTCGACATTATAGACCCTGTTTTTCTATATGGTTGTGATATAAGCATTGTAACCTTTGTTGTACTCTGCTATTAATGGAAGCATCATTCTAGTATATGGTGTAATATTGTCAGTGATTCTGTGAGTTTATTTGCTCGCTTACTTAGATTGACATTAGAGAAATTCTGAGGTCCAAAATGGGCCTCAAAACAAAATTGTATAACGAAAATCAACTTTATAAGAACCAAGAAGATTCAATATGATGATGTCAACCATGGGGGATGATTCACCATTTTTGGAGTAAAAAAGTAAAAAGATAAAAAAAAAATAAAAAATTCAACTCGTTTTTTCAACTTATCTCCCTACGATTTTACTCAAATTTCGAGCAGGAGCACTCGTTGGATGTGGAATTTAATTCCCCATCCAAGGAGTACCCATGTTGCATACTTTTAATGGACCCTGCTACATGAAAAATGAGAAACACATGAAAAACGTGATTGCAATCATGTTTTTCATGTATTTCTCAATTTTTGTGTAGCAAGGTCCATTGTAAGTATGCAACATGTATGCTCCTTGGATGCGGAATTAGATTCCACATCCAATGAGAGATCTCGCTCGAAATTTGAGTAAAACCATAAGGAGATAAGTTAAAAAAGCAGATTTTTATTTTTTCCCTCTAAAATTTGATGATGTAATATAGTCTTATTTTATTATTTCCACTATTATTTTATAATATTCCTTAGGAGACCCATTTTAAACCTCAAAATTTCTCTAGTGCAAGGGTCCACCTCTCCTGGGACAACTGAGCTAAGTGTATTTTATTTTAGTTAGTTTATTTCACTGGTTTCATTTCTTGTAGTGTGGTCTCATTTGTTTTAACACATTGGGTGTATGTATGCATGGCCATATCTACCATGATTCGTTGATCTTTGATTTGAATGATAATTAACATGATTGGATATTTTATATTGGAGGTTCTTGTTCAGTGTTGGTAACCTTTGTTACATCTTATTCTATTACTAATTGGACATATAGGTTTTGTAGAGAATTGTTTAATGTCTAATTTCGTTATTGTTCATCAGTCTTGAATGTATATTTGAGTAGTTTTCTTTTGTTATTGTTGAGAACCATGTTCTTTAGGGCACTGATCAATCACAAAATATGAAAGGGGCATGAATGTTTGATATAAATATTGTCTTCCAAGGCTGATTGGTGGCTTAAGGGGGCCTAACCCATGTTCAAAGTTGTTCGCGCCAACCATCAAAACCTTAACTGCTAACCCTTTCGCCAACAACCTACATAGTGCAGGCTGCAGTCTCACCGGAAGCAGTGTTGGGGGATGCTAGAACCAGGTTTCTGCATCCAGAGACCGTGTGATAAGTGATATTCAACCCTTGTAGCTAAGATCTGCCTTCACACAGATCAATATCCTTCTATGCTCCGCTACTGCAAATCTAAGTAAACAGCTCTTAGACCTTCGTGAAGGTCTGCGATCAAATTTTATATACCTAAAAGAAGGAGACTTTCCACTTTCGCACACTGAATAGTAACCCCAGATCTGCCTTCGCATAGATCTATTCAATTCAACATAAATCATAACAGATTTAACCTTTATCTTTGCAAAAACAGATAATTACTTAGTCCATGCATAGATATTAAAGATTCAATGGGTTCGCGCAACAATCACACACTTGTCCATAGAAAACATTAAATGATAAAACATAACATGAACATAAATAAGAATATGTCGCAGATTCAAGGTATTCGGTCCAAAATCAATCTTTATTATGTTCAATATTCAAAATACAGACTTCTCCACCCTGCACACATAGTTGCAGGGGCCCGTGCACTCAGCTGCGGACTTGCCAAGGTCTCCACGCACTCAGTTGCGGGAGCCTTCCCCTTTCACCTAAGTATAGGAAATAGAGCTCTCTTGCCTTAACACTTTCCCAAAACAATATTCTATCTTTTCTTCATCGATTTCTCTTTAGACTCGCTATGACTCAACTATATGTAACTTTTCTCAATACAATACCATGACCCGTGGCCTATGGGTGAGTCTTAAAACTGACCTATTACTTATCCAAACAAGGGGCTAAATCCTGTTTGACTCCTACTTAGCTGCACACCCTGCTTCCACATTTCGTGGAAACTTTACATTCTTTACAAAATTTATTACAAAAATTGGTTACTATTAACCCAAAAGTGACCCTGGGGACCCTATCCCAACAGGCCCCCAACACAAATATGGTGAATCACCCTCGAGTCACTCAGATGGCACATCGATCTTACTGTGGAGGCCACCGAACTCGACGTGCAATGCTGCTACATCAATAGAACTCTGTATCGTAGCTTGTAGCACTTACTCTACTAGTTTTCTGTTGTCGGGCCTCAAACTGCTAGGCACATCGTTCTCTGTGTCTGCTGAAGTGTCTTTAATTTCTCCTGAACTGACAGAGTAAGCTAAAAGGCTTCCTCTATTGATGACTGTATTCTATCCTTGAGAAGGGCCTCTTTCCTCTGTAACTCTTCAATTTGTGATTGCAACTGTTTTCCTTCCTGCAATCGCACAAGGCGCTAGATTGACACCAAAGTGTGCGTAGTCGCCCTGACGTCATAAAATTTGTGATGCATCTCCTAGATGTCTATGTTAAGCTTCTAGAGGTTCAGGACCTCCTATAGATTCATCCATAAATCCATAGCATGATTGAATATCATCACGTAGTCTGTGATTGTTGTATCCAAAGTGCCAATGTTTTCCCTGATAGCTGCTCCACGTTGCTCCCGAACCTCTGGCGAAGTGGTTGGATGCAACTTCAGCTGGAGCTCTGAGATCTTCACCTGAAAGTCAAACGTGACTTTGTCAATCTCATCCTTGGACACATGAACCGAAGCAACCAATTTCCTAATTTTTACTCTAGTTGCGACATCCTCCAGAATGTTTAATTCTGGAACTGTCTTGCATGTCTGCCTTATCATTGTTTCCAGACTCTGACTCTGTGCTTGCAACTCCTCCTTTTCTTTTAGGCCCCGAGCCTTCTTTGCAAACATCTGCTCATTGTTTAATTTGAATTCACTTATCATTGTAAACGCGCACTTCTCTCTGATTCACAGCTCGTTTGAACCCCCTGATGCAATGCATGGAGGGTCTGAAGCGGAAGCACGAACAAGTTTACCCCAATGTCCTTAACTATACTTAACACAACGCAATATTCCTCTGATTCCGCGTGGACCGATCCTTTTGGTAGGGGAATGACTCTGAGGTGCAAAGTCTATTCCAGTTCTGCTACTTTCTCGCTCCCTTGCTCCAGGCTTGCTTGCACCTCACTCGCTTGCCCAATGCTTGCTTGAAGTTAGCTTGCTTGAATCTGTAGCTCACGTAGATCCTTCTGGATGCTCCCTAGCGTCTGCATGTATTTTTGTTTAAACTGCTAACATAACTCAGTTGTGGTGTCTCTTACCTTGTCTCCAATATCATCTAGATCCCCCTCTGTGAGGATCATTAGGTCAATGCGTGCTTGTTTATTGGATTTACACTTCTTCCTTGGCCCGACATTTGTCTCCTTGCTCACTTATTCAATGTGAAGGGAGTGCTCTGGTCCTCTCCACCATCTCTGCCCTGTCCCGATAGTTCCTACTCTTTAGTATGCTGGGAAGCCAATGATTCGACTTCCTCGGTGCTAGTGCGCTCTGCCTCAGCATGCTCTTTTGCAGTGCGCTCTTTTTCCACATCTTCCTCAGCAACAACTTCTTTCTTCTTCTGTTTAGCCAATGCTCGCGCTGCCTTCTATGCAACTCCTTTACGCTTCTACACAACTGATGTTTGTGCAGTAGAGCTCTTGGAACCCTTACTAATACCTACACCAACGTCCGTGGGTTCGTGCCACTCTAGTGGGGCCTTTTGAGATCATCGAAAGGGTTGGAACTGTGGCATATCATCTTATTTTACCACCAGTTTTTCATCGTATGCATGATGTATTTCATATTTCGGTACTACGTAAGTATGTTCATGATCCTTCTCACATTTTAGATTGACATCAATTATAGGTAACAGATGAAGGAACTCTTAAGGCAGAACTAGTTTACATTTTGGACCATCACACTCGATAGCTCAGACGTCACATGGTGGACCAAGTAAAGGTCCAATGGGACCCGTACAATCTTAGTTCCACCACTTAGGAAGATGCATCCTCTATGCGTCTTGAGTTTCCTTTTTTGTTTAGTTAAACTTCGGGCCAAGTTTACTCCAAGAGGGGGAGTATCTAGTGTCTTATTTTTCTAGTATAGTTTTATCACTCTTATCAAGGGTTATATATATATATATATATATATATAGATATATATGATAGGTTGATCAATTGATTGAGGAATAATGTTTTACATACATAGTTATATTTCCTTTTATGTTTATGTATGACAGATTGATCACTAGATTGGGGAACAATGTTTTATATAGTTATATTTCCTCTTATTTTGGTTAAGTAAAATGTTATACATATGTTTTTTTGTTTGTATCTGATTTATGAAGTAGGTGTATGACATGGATGGTGATCCAAGATTGAGACACATATACCCATGGATTCTCATGGTTATGTGGAATAGATGGTTAATTATGATTTATGGATGATACATGATTTGTGTGATTATATATGTCTAACATTGTACTAAGTAGGATGTGGTAGGGTACCTGGTCATTTTACAACAAGGATGTTCAATTATGAATGACTGTGGAAGTCATTTCTTCAAAACCAAAATGAATGTGGAAGCCATGCACCATTCTGAGTAAAATGTGATTAAGTTAATTTCATTATGAAATTCATTGATTCCTTTGATCTATGAGATTGTAATGTGTGCAAGTCTTTGAAAAAGCCCTTACTAGTGAACCATCAGATGGGTAAAAGCTCACAATCAGTACCATAAAGAGAAACACAAAGTTTCAAAGCATAGTAGATGAGAGGGCATGGAAATTAAGGTTGGGAGTCCTAAATCCAAGAAAGATAAAGATGTGGAGTCTTGTATATTTAGGGTGTGGAGTCCTGAATATTTAAAAAGGTCAAGTTGTGGAATCTTGGATCTTTGGAGTAGATCAGGGCGCGAGGTCCTCAATCTACTAAGGCACGAAGATGCATGAAATAAGGGTGCGAAATCCCTATTTTCCAGAATAAAAATATCACTCATGGATGAATTTCCTTAAATAAAATTTCATTCTCACAATTCTGGAATGAATTTTTAAAAATAGAAAGTCATGTCCAACATCTCAAGCATGACTTTCCAAAAATAGTAAATCACTTTACATAAATTGGTAATCAAGCGGAGTTGAATAAAAATGAATTAACTTATCATTAATCAATCCTAATAGTTCAATCTTGATTGAATCCTCAATATTATCAATATTATTATTATCTTTTTACGAGACTATGATATTATTATTAAAAAGGAATCAAAAGTCAATTTTATTTCCTCAATCAATTCACACCTCCTTCATGACTCTCATGGCTCTATGTAAATCTCTCTCTCTCTCTCTCTTTTAAATAATTCATTATACTCCATTTTATGCACTCATCAAAGAATGGCATATTCCTTTTCACTCATTAAAAATATGTCATAAAATATTCCTCTTACGCTCTCTTTAATGCATATGTTACACTCTCCTTAACTAAGGCATGCATACCTCTCCTTAATGGCATAAATTACACTCCTCTAAATGGAATCCAATGCATGCACATTACTCCTCCTTTATGACAAGAATTGGTTGCTCCTCCTATATATGAGTCTCATATATTCTCACTTCGGGATTATGAGGCCAAGAGTGGAAGAGATTGAGGAAAATAGTGAGAGGGAGAGATATGGAGAGTAGCCAATTGCTTCCATAATAAATATGAAATTATTGTTAAAATCCTAATATCTCTAGCTATTGAGGTTGGCCATGAGTGGTATTGAGAGGAAGTGAAAATTTTCTTCCTTAGTTTTCCTTGCAAATCTCTCTATTGTTCTCTTTTGGTATTGCTTGTGAGATTTTGTAGCTCAGGGGTTCTAGGGGGAGAAGTTCTTCTTGGATATGGTTGGGAGGAAAACTGGGTGGTTCACAATGAGTTGGTAAGGATATCAGAGCTGGAGCATACTCCCATTTTTTTGAGTTGTATAAATTCATTGCCAGGTATGTTGACAACATAATATTGTGTTTCTTTTTGTAGTTCATTACATAGTTTTTATTATTTGGTTGTCACTGAAACTTAGATTTATATCAAATGCTACCCACTAAATGTTGAAGGAATTTTGCAATAACTATAGTTTATTTTATGTAAGTTTTTTTTTGTACAATTTCATTGCAAGTTGATTTACATCATGTCTTAATGGCTAAAGCATTCAGGCTGTCATGAGTTGCATGAAAACATGTTGATAGGATAAATTTGGTTTTTCCTTCATTTTTTACAGTTGTAGATAAGTTTGCATAGTATATGTTTGACAAAAGGGATAAATGAGATAGTATGAATTTGTTTTTATTTGTGGTTTTAAATAATCGCATTTCTGGGCATTTCTGTTTCGATTTATTTTAACTTCAAGGGGTATCCGTGCCCTTTGGCCATGTCGCCCCAAATTTGATATCAAAAAATGGAGTTTCATAATCCGGTTCTGTAATCTTCTATATTTTACAGATTTGCTGTTGCTGCCTGGTGGTTTGTCTTGCTGCTTTTTTTTTGTAGCTGTGATTTACCTGGTAATATATTTTTATGAGACCAATCTATTATATAAACTCGGAATTATTATTTTAGAGTATCAATGGTTAATACATTGATAGTTTAATAAGCTTGTGACTGCTTGTTTGATAGTTTAATAGCTAGCAGCTTGCTTGTGACTGCTAACTGTTGTTCAAAATTCCCAATGGTTGTAGCTACACCGTTGCGAGCTATTTATAAAAATTCTTAAATATTTATGTCATTATGTGCCTAAATTTTTATGCAACAATCATGATGGATGACAATTCTACTTATGTTAGGTCCCTATAATACTAGTGATTACCCCATTACTATTGTAGTTGTATCCCTTATTAATATCATTGTGCCCCTATTGTCCCCATATTGTTATTATTGTGCCCCATAGAATCCCTCTATTGTTATTTTTGTGGCTTTATATTATTATTGTTAGGTTGGCTGTGTTATATTGTGACTCCTTAGACTCCTATATATAGAAAGGAGGTTTTGTCATTTGAATCATCGAAGAATTTTTCATTTGTGTAATGTAAAGGAGGTTTCCCCCTTGAAGAGGCTGAATTATAAAACATTCAACTATCTTTTCTTTCTTTTTGTGAGCTGGTTTCATAACATTTGGTATCAGAGCTTTGGATTCTAGGGTTTCGCTGCTCCAAATAGGTTATTGTGGAATTGTCGCTATAACTTTGTTTCTGTGATGTTTCAGAAGCTAAAAAAAAACCCATTTGAGACGAATTCGTGCTGAACCTTGTATCCAAATTTCAGAGCTTTTCACACTATATTGGAGGAGATATGAGCTGAGGAAGTTGGTCCTTTTGCAGACTCCTGAATTACATTCCAAACAGGTGACCTGGGGAAAATCATCATAACTTTCTCTCTAGGCATCGGATTGAAATTTCATAAGAAGGTACAGAAAGAAGACGAACAATAGTTTCTTGTATATAGTTTTTAGAGCCAAAGGTTGAAACAATGACTCATGGCACGTCGTACAAATTCACTCTACTGAACTAGTCTATAATCAGGTCACTGTGGGAGAATTGGCATAACTCTTCCCTGGAGAATCCAATTTGGATTAGACTGGTAGCATTGGAAAGAGGATGCAGAGGGCTACAGTAGGTCACAATTTCAGATTTGGATGATCTAAAATTATAGAGATACATCAAATTCAATATCAAGCTCCTACAAAGTGAAAAAAGGTGTGCAAATTCTTTTCAAATTTTTTAATAAGCTTGGTTTGAAAAATTAGTTTGAAGGAATTCAAAGGGCATAGTAAATCATTATTATCGGTAATTGATGCCCCAAGGAAGGAAAATGCAAACACCTAGTAAGCAACCTGAAATCTCTAGCATGACTCATGAAGAAGAGGAAGAAATGCAACATGATATATCAAATTTACGAGATCAAGTGCAACAAGTGTCACTTGCACAAGAAGCAATAGAATCTAAGATGGATGGTTTAAAGAAAGATGTAGAAGCTAATATGGATGGTTTAAAGAAAGGCATAGAAGCTAAGATGGATTGTTTAAAGAAAGGCTTAGAAACTAAGATGAATGACGTGGAAGCTAAGATGGATGATTTGAAGACAGGCATGGAAGATTTGAAGACAGATTTGACAAAGTTTCTACAAGAAATGCTTGCTAATGGTGAAAGGGTAATAAAGGAAACTCATGATGAGAACAAATTAAATGTTAATCATGATTTCATAGACTCTAATGTTGGATCGAAGACCCACCATATTCCAAAATTATGGCAACAAGGAACCATACCACTCACAACTATAAATATGGAAGTGTTGTTGCCTCTAGTCTTCCACAACCTATAAGGTTGACACCACAACAATTGGAAGAAAAAAGAGAAAAAGGGTTTTGTTATAGTTGTGATAGAAAATACACTAAAGGTCATAAGTGTGCTGAGAAGAAATTATTCTACATAGAGTGTGAAGAGGAAGACGAAAAGGAGAAAGAAAGGTCAAAGTAAGAGGATATACTCTAGGAAAAAAGCCTAGATGAAGAACAAATGAATCCAACCATATCTTGCAATGCAATGGTGGGAATTACCACTCCTCAAACCATCAAGATAGAAGGACAAATCAAGAAAAAAAAGGTAATAGTGTTGATTGATTCAGGAAGCACCCACAATTTT
>APFE030447040.1:30715-61678 GCA_000404065.3 Pinus taeda
ATTGCTGAAAAGGTCTTTCTGTTGCAATAGGCCTCAAAGGGAGTGGTAGTAACTTTCTCTTTCCCTCAACTATTTGACACTTATGGCATGAGGTGGTGAAACGTTTTACATCAGGGAACAAAGTGGGCCATTAGTAACCAGCCCTTAGTATTTTATCCACAGTGGACTTCCAATACAAATGTCCACCACAATCACCTGCATGATATTCTTTTATGACATTGTTAGCCTCATCTTCAATTAAGCAGTTTAGCAATATACCCTCATGGTTTTTCCAAAGCAAATTTCCCTCTATTACACAAAATCTTGAGGCTTTCATTTTTAAGAACCTACATTTAGTTCTGGACAATCCTGGGGGAGCACACAGGTTTTGCAATATATAACAGATATCAACATACCACAGAGATTGTTCAAAGGCTACATTGATCTTTGGAGTCGCCAGCTCCGGTTCACTATCCAATTGGTTGATGTCCAATGCTTGGAAATTTGTTTCAGACATTAATTTAGCCAAACCTTGCCCTTTTACCAATTTTGTAGGTTTTATTTCAATGTCAAATTCTAAGATGTTGGCAATCCATTTTCCTCTTCTGCCCTCCAAGTTCTCTTGAGTGAGTATGTCTTTGACAATGGGACTTGATACATAAGCTATAACATGGAAGTATAGGATATAGATTCTAAAGTATTTGATGGCTTTGACCAAGGCATATGCTTTCTTTTCCATGATCTGATATTTTAGGGGCGCATCTCTGAGAGCTCTACTAAAGAATGCAATAGGTCTCTCATTTCCTTGGTCATCTTTCTGTAATAGGACAGCAGCAATAGTATGCTGAGAAGCAAAAGAGAAGATGATAAACTCTTTGTCAAATTGAGGATTTGTTAAGAATGGAGTTTGTGTAAGGGCCAACTTTATTCCTTCAAAAGCTTGATTTGCTTCTATTGTCCACTTCACCTTTGAATCCTTTTTCAGCATGTTATTTAGTAATCTGCTTAATTCTGCCAGATTTGGAATGAATCTCCTGAGGAAGTTGATATTTCCCATGAATGCGTGTAATTCTTTGATGTTTCTTGGGTGGGGCATTTGTAAGATGGCTGTATTTTGTCCAGGTCAATCCTAATTCCATCCTTTGAAATGATATGACCTAATAGCTTACCATCTTCCAATCCAAACAAGGATTTCTTGGGATTTAAGGAAATTCCATATTTCCTGCAAGTTGTGAATATTTACTTTAGATGTTTCAAATGTTCTTGGTCAGATTTTGAGAAAGGTGTGAGGTCGTCTAAGTAGATGACAAGGAAATCATGGATTTCTTTGGAAAATGCAATATCCATTGCCCTTTGAAAGGTAGCTCCTGCATTTTTTAACCCAAAAGGCATTTTGACATATTTGAAGGTTCCCCATGGGGTTGTAAATGTTGTTTTGTCCTCATCATCAGGGTGAACTAGGATCTGGTTGAAACCTGAGTATTCGTCAAGTAGAGAGATTCTTGAGGCCCCCACTACTCTTTGCAAGATGTGATCCATCTTGGGTAAGGGGTAATTATCTTTTAGGGATACTTGATTTAAGTTCCTTAGATCAACACAAAGCCTGATTTCACCAGTTTTCTTTCTTGTAGGGACCAAATTTGAAATCCATTCTGAGAATCTGATTGGTGCTATTATGCCAGCTTTAAACATTTTTTGTACCTCTTTTTCAATTGAGGGGAGAAGCATAGGATTGATCCTCCTCAATTTCTGTTTAAAAGGTTTCTGATTTGGCTTAAGAGGGATAGTATGTTGAATGATGGAGGTATCATAGGACTTTAAATCCTCATAACTCCATGCAAAGACATCTTGGAATTCTTTAAAGAGGTCAATGTATTTAGGCTTTTGATCAGGTGTTAAAGATGCAGATAATTTGATTATCTTGGGTCTTTCAACAGTTCCAATGTTGCAATCTTCAATTGCAGCATTAAGGGGTTGCAATTTTTTGTTTTCTAGGGACATCATTCGAGTCAAAAATGTCCTCCAATGGAGTTAGCCCTGTTGGAAGAAAATTGTCTTTCCATTGTATAACTTCAGCTTCAATATCAGCTATTTCCTCAGAATGAATTTGTTCAAGTTCTTGTATTTTCTTCTGGTCAAAGTTTGTTGGACAAAGCATTCGATTTGCTGTTTCAAGTGAGATATTTGTGTGGTGTTGTTCAACTAGTGTTTGTGAATCACTTGCAGCCTCTGTAACAATGTTTAGTCCTGAAAACTCTTGCTGCAGAGTTAAGAAATTGTTTATCTATGTATCATCTTCAAATACCTGTCAATCCTTGACATTTTTTGGGACAGAAGGTTTGTGTTTTACCTCAGTTACAAAGCAATGCTGGGGTTCAAAAGGTAGTTTGCAAGTGCTTGCAAATGTGGCCAAACTATGAGAATGAAGGATATGGGTTCTACGAATTTTGGTTATTTGGAATTCAGTGAAGGAATTTAGTATTTCAGCAGCAGCAGACCTATAAAATCTCAATCTTTTGTCATTAGTGACAAAGTTTCCTTTTACTTGTTGGATGATTAGGTCTGAGTCTCCCAGGATTGAAACTTTTATGGCCTGTAAGGACTTTACTAGTTTAAGGCCTAGTAAGAGAGCTTCATATTCAGCCATATTGTTGGTGCACCTAAATTTTAACCTATAGGCTCGGCCCTCTGCATGATTATTTTGTTTGTTATGTATCCAAACCCCTGCCCCTGCCCCAAATTTGTTTACTGACCCATCGAATTCAAGAAACCAGAGGACTTCTTGATTTAGGGAAGGGTTGTCAACTGTAGTGGGACTTGGCATCAACAATTTGAGATCTTGGCTTACCTTTGGTTTGTCCTTTTGAACACTTTTGTTTGTTGACTCCTTAACCAATATTTCTGGATCAGGAGTTTCTTCATTTATATGTTGATCTTGTTTAATTGTCAAGATTTCTTCATCATTTGTGGGACCTGTATTGTCATTGAAGAGAATATAGGAGTCTATGTCAGAGTGAACAGCATATATGGGAAAGTTTTGAGGCTTGTCTTCACTGCTAACCATGTATTTCATTAGTGACTCTCTATATAGTCTCTTAGGTTGACCGAAGACCGATATGGTGGCATATGACATGTCTAATTGTAGGGAACCTTGGAGTTTAACCCCCCATGATCTTGATAACAGCATTCCATATTTGGGTGGGATATCAAAAACTACAACATCCATTAGGATTGTTTTATTTGGGTACTGGACCAGTGACACACAAAGAACTTTTATTAAGCCTAAAAATTTTACTTGGCTGGAGTCAAATGAGAATAGGTCCTTATAAGGTCTTGTGATGTCCAGGTTGAGCCTCTCCATCACTGATTTAGGCATAACGTTGTGAGAGGCACCTGAATCAAACATTGCATTATGTAGTATCTTATCATGAACATGCAAGCTGACATAGAAAGGTAAGATCCCTGTAACTGTTGTCTTTCCATCAACCTCTGGGCCGAAAAGTAATTCTGGGGTATTGTCTAACACATTGACATTATCTTTATTACGAGTTAGTTGAAGATATTTCTTGATTTGTTGTTTGTAGATGTCATGCTTGGCTAATTCTGAAAGAGGAATAGCTATTTTCAATTTGCCACTTTCAGCTTCTAGGTCAAATGGTCTTTCAGTTTGGATCTTGGTATTGTGGGTGACAATCTTTTCTTTGTTTATTGAGTTTTCCTCTTGATTTTTGTCTTGATCATGAGACTTATCCTTTCTACTCATCTCTTGAGGAGTACTATTTGGATTAGGCTGCAAAGGTGGTGCAGCCATTGGCTTTTGTTTTGAGGGGAATAGTTCAGTTATTTCTTCAACGGTTATTTCATTTGTAACTGAATCAGTTTTGTCCTATGGTTCTGTAACTATGGCTTTTTTAGGCTGCAGGCTATCTTTTGCTTTTTTAGGCTGTGTTACATTTATAGTTCTGCTTCTTAGCTTGTATTGCTTGTGAAATTCATAAACGGCTGTGTCATAACCTTGTTTAAAGTCAAATGACTCACCTGACCTAGTTTGGAACTACTTAATGTCATCCTCCTTGTGATATTCATGACTCAGGAAAACTTGCTGCTCATCATTTAGGCCCATTAGGTTAATATGGGTGTCATCTACTTTCTCATTTTAAGTGGATGCTTCAGTATAGTTTTCCTGGAAGGGAGGTCTTATCTGTGGATCAGAACTGGCCTTGCTAATGTTTGGGTTTTGATTTCTCCTAAAATTTGGGTTCCTGACAGGGTTACTTTGTGGTGCTTCCCATGATGACTTTCTCTCCACAGATTCCACTCTGTCACCCAACCTTTTCATGCCAGTGAGTATTGCATCTAGTTTCTGATCAAAGGCTGAGGGTTCCTCTTTGAAGGTGACTCTTTTTTCCAATCTTGCCCTGTTCCTCTTGGCAATAAGGTTAGCCTCCACTGTGACAACAACTTTTTGTGCATCTTCAAGGGTTTCAGGGGCTCTTTCCTTCAACTGATATGCCATGTCAGGGTCAAAACCATCAGGGAATTTGTATAATGCTAAATCAGGGGGAGGTCTCAAATTCTGTGGTATTGCGTTGTATACATTGTTGAATCTTGCACAATACTCCAAAACGGTCTCCTGAGGGCCTCGTTTGATTGTATCATATTCACCCAATATGTGCAAGGGATCTTTCTTCTTTTCCCATCTATTAGTAAAGGAAAGGTAAAGCTCATCAGGATTTGTTATGGTATTTGCAGTGAGTGACCTAAACCAGGTTCTTACATCCCCTGTCAGGCTCTGAACAAAAATTCTCATTCTTACACTATCATCATCAATTTCATAGTTCTCAAAATGATCTTGCATTCTTCTGGCATGCTGAATGGCTATGAAAGGGCCAGTGGAGTCAAAGTATGAGATTCTGGATTGGTAGTCATGAGGCAGGGCTGCAGCATTAGCAGGTAACTGCAGGGGTGCATATCTATTGGCCATATTTGTAGGGTTTATAGGGTTAACCTGGACAATAGGGACTACTGGGATAATGGGAGTAATAGGTATGGCAGAGACTACAATGTTGGTCAAGGGAACATGTGAAGTGGATGAAGTTGTGAAAGGAGGGCTTTGAGATGTAGATGGTGAACTAGGGGAACCAGGGGTAGACTGGATAAGGACCTTGATTGGAGTGAGAACGGGATTAAGGTAGGTTGTCTCAGGGCTCAAGTCAAAAGGGTTTTCCTGTATTTTTTGCTTCCTAATGCTTTTAGGGATTGTGTTAGGATTTTCAAAAACAGTTGGTGGGTTAGGGTCAGGATTGGGCCTTGTATACCGCTGATTCTTCTTGGGAGCCAGCTTCTGAATTGTTTTTGAGTATTTTTAGGATTTTCTTGTGTCTGTAAGGGCTAGAGAATATTTTGGAATGGCTGTGTATGTCCTAAAGCTAGTATGAAGATAGACTGAAGCAGATTTTATGTAAACTTGTTAATGTAAAACAGAATCAACTTTCAAGGCTTCCTGGCTAACTTTCAGGCTTCACCTGTAGCTTTAGGAAATATACAGTAATTAGAAAATCCTGAGGTTGTTCCCAGTTGAGTTGCCATTTATGTTAACACCCAGGTTGTTCCCTATGACTCCCAAGGGAATACGGCCGGGGTAACCACTAAGCAACTTTTGGATTATAGATCCTAGCGTATCTATAATCAGAGAGGGCTCTATGTTTAAGTTTTAGCTATGCTTTGTGAATATCTTAGGCTAATTTAAAGTTTCAGTTTCCTGTTTGATACTTTGGTTGATGAAATTTTGTTGTAAGAAGGGCATGAAGAGCTCAGAAGATGCTAATCCATTGGGCATATGGAGTCAGAAAAATGAGATAGTTCTGGTGCCTGTGATGGAGAGAGTTTTGCTGCAAGGCTAGATGACTATTGCTAATATAATTTCCGATTTAGTGAGTGAAACAATGGGATGTGAAGTTACTGATAGTGTGATATCAATTTGAACGACAATCTCTACTTAGTAGCATAAATGAATTACCAAATAGTGACTGTGAGGTATTCAGATCTTATTGGAGCAATTAAGAATTCCAATTTAAATAGCTGAAAGTCATGAAAAACATTTATAGTGAAGATAGATTGAGATCAGGGTGTCTCCATGGACAAATTCGGAGCTATTCTTTTTCTTTCTTTCCTAGATTTAGAGCAACATGTGAGAGTTATGCGTTAAAACAAATAACAGAAACATTAACAGAGATAGAGAAACACTTATTATATCAAGTCATAGCACTAGAATCCTGTAGCATTTAATGGTTCCAATCACAGCATGCACCAGTAGGACTCAGTTCCTGTAAACTCCAAGCTTTATTTATAACATCCTTCTCCAAATTACAGCCGAGTTCTCATTTCTTCATAAGAGAACAACAAAACCAACAAAAACCCCTTCAAAGTTTGTGCGATTGGAAATATATACAAATAGGTTTTACAAAATATCTAACTGCCGAGTCACTTGATACATTAACTATGCTCACCAACTTTACAAAATATCAGATAAGAAAGTTATTGCTAGTCTGAGTGTAAAATAAATGGTCTTTAATGTTGTCAGGCCTCTTCTTGACCTTTGGAAGAGAGTGAGTCGGTTGAGCGTTTCTGCTTTAATGCTGAATTATGTGAATGATGTGTCTTTATGCTCTGTCATGCTGAAGATTTTCTCGAACCTGCTACCTGTAGCTGTCATTGCTGCTTTTGGTGGCTGAATCTTCATGCTGAGGTGGCTCATTCCACCTTCTGGTCATAGTATATGCATCACAATTTCTGAATGTGATGACTTATATATTTTGATGACAAAATTTAGATGAACCCTCTTATTTATAATAATAATTGTATCATGGAGGCCCACCAATCCTGCATACGCAATTGATGCCTAAAAATTGCATCCATGGTCTCAACTGCCTCTGTGTATTTGTAGAAGTTTGGAGGCGTTTCAAACAGATGGCTAATCTCATTCATAATAAAAAACAAATTCTCTACTCTGTCATAGAGACTTTGCCCAGATGCTGGCCCTGTTTCCTGTGAGCTGCTTGATCCATGACTGATTTGATTAGTGGCAAATGTGTTCACCCTCTTTGCATAAACTTCATGTGATAGAAGTTTTCTTGCACTGTTGAGTAAGCTGGGGAGACCTCTGCCCTGTAATGCAGCAAATTTGTCCATGAACCTGTTTACCTCTATTTGCATATCTTGGCTCCTTCTGTCCAATGTCTATACTAGGATTTTCAATGTGAGGACCCTCTTAATTAGCTGGATAGTCTCCGTCCTGTTGGAGATCCCAATTGCTGCCAGCTGAGGACCTGTCCGGTTATTAAGCACATTGATCATTCTGCTGGCTATCTCAGGCATACTGCCTAGAGATGCCCTTGCTCTATGCACTTCCCTTTGTGCTTTGCCTATGAGCTCCATTTGCTCATCAATAGTTTCAATGTATTGCCATTGGTCCGTCATTGATTGGCCAATGTGGGTCCACAAAACTCTTCTAATTTCAACCACCACTTTGTCAAGGGTGAGCTCTTTCTCCCGCTCTTTTATCCTTTCCTTGAGAGTTTTTATTTCTCTCCCTTTCTTAGCCACATTCTGCTTTTATTTATCATACTTCTCCTTCAGCTTGGCCAACTCATCCTTGGCTCCATTCAGTTCTGTCATCTGGGCTTCTAGGGCCTGCACCTCATTCAACAATTTCTGCATGTCCAAGCTCGGAGCCTGCTCTGTAGACGGTGCTCGTGCTGCTGTTGATGTTGATGGTGCTGCTGCTACTACTTCTATGGGAGGAGGATTTGTCTTTGGAGGCTCCTCAAGGTTTATAACCTCTCGAGGGGGCTGACAAGTCTGGCCTCCCTCTTTCTGCTGCAGGGCTGCCTGCAGTCCAGCCTCTATGTCTTCCAACCTCCCTTCTGTCTGCACTAGTTTCTTGTGCAGTGCTACCAGCAATGTAGCTATCTCTTGTTCTTGCTTCTGCCGGGCAACCTCATATGTTTGGGGGTGAATGGTTGCTGGGAGCTTTACCTTCTTTCTCAGGGCTGCAAGATCTGCATCTCTTATTTTTAGCATCGTCTGTATGGCCTTTGGATCCTTGGGGTCATGCCCCAGCACTATAATTATATCTTCCAAAGACTTGATCCTGTTGTCTTTGGCTAGGGAGGATTCTTTCTCCAACTCCAGTTGGGCAGCTGTATTATTTCGGTTGTTTTCCATCCTTTTTGCCAACATTGCTTTGTCTGCCAATGTTGCATAGACCATTTCACCCGTTTGCTTATGAAGTTCTATTTGGTCCATGGGGTGAATGTCTTTTGCCAAAACCTCCAGGTTGGTTCTTATGTAGTCTGCAGCTGACTGTGACTGCACCGTGGTGGGCATGAAATGACTCATGGTCATTTTTCCTTCTGAAATGTCATAGGCTGCCATAAGCCTCTGCTGATTTGTAGGGGCCATCTTTAGCAACTAATTGTAGATTTGGAGCCTGAGTGGCTCATTTCTCCTCTTGATATCAATAAACTGTTGCTTGATTCTTACCTCTACTTTCCTTTGATGACTTGAGGAGCTGACCTCTCCTCCAAGATTTCTTTCTTGTTCCTGCTAAAAGGAACTAGCAGATACCTCCATGCTTGGTGGGCCCATTATCACTAATTGCCCCATAGGCATTTCTTCCTCAGAGAGGGGATTTAATCTCTGCCTTTTCTCCCCTTGGTTTGTGGATTTGGTAAAGGCAGTCTCCTGCTCTCTGTCCCTCTTCTTTCCTTTTTCCACCTTTTGTGGAGTTTGGAGCACTGAGGTCTCCACCATCTTCTCTTGCCCAGAAGGCATGTTCTCTTGAGCCTGTTGCTCAGTAGGTGTTGGGGCTTAAGCCATTTGTTCTTGCTGCATAGGCTGCCCCTCTTCTTGAGTTTCTTCTTGTTGTTCTTATTGCTGTTGTTGTTTTTGTTCTGTTTGTTGCTCTATTATAGGAGGTGGTTGTTCCTGCTCCACCTGCTTGCCCTTACCTTTATTTGTTTCCTGTTGGGCGATTTCGGCTACCTGCTGCTGGGATGTGGACGATGAGGCCGCTGCTCCAATTTGCCTCTTACAGGAGGAAGAGACCTGCCTTCTTTCCAAGGTGCCTTCTTTCCAGCTTAGGGCATTGGCATACTTTTCAATGTGAGGCAGTTTCACATGATCATAGCCACCCAATTTGTACTTTATTCTCCTAAGGGAAATGAAGTGATTAGGGTCATAAGGAACCCACTTGAAACTGGTTTGAAGTCTGAGGGTTTCTAGAATCCTATCAGCTTCTTTCCATCCTTCCTCCTTCTTATTGTACAAGAAGGGGCCCAGCTGATTCCTCACCTTTAGTTACACCTTCTTGTTTTTACTTTGGAAATGGACAAAGTCAACATTTCCAAACTGCCTGAAATACTCTAGGGCAAAGAGTCTCATAGGGACATATTTTGGTAGCCTATAGGGATTCAGGTCACAGCCATATACTCTGATTACTGTATGGTATTGGTAGAAGTACCAATCACCAATGTTGTATGCCTTTGAGAGTTGAAGAATTCTCTGCATTTCATCTATCAATCTTGGAGGAGGGACACCCAACAACAAGGTCATAGCTGGATGAATGAATAGATCAATAAATTCACAATAGTTGTAAGGTGAATAAGATAGAAGATGGCAAACTGAAGACCAATACACAACCGACCTTGGGCTTCCCTGGGAATCTAGCTTTTTTAGAGGGACAGGGAAGGCATCAGGCTGATAGAACAAAAATAAATGATATATGTACCTGGTGTATTTAAACACCTTTTCCCTCCCCAAATTCATTAATTGCTCATGAATCTTATTGGCAATAAAAGTAGCAAAGTCATAATGTACAGCAGGAGGCATCCCTGGGGAGAAAATGGACAGCATTGCCATGATGGTTTCATCCACATCTTCATATGTCCCATAACCCAGGATGTAACTAATCATATCTACCATCATTTTGCCCAACTCATTAAGATATGGATATGCTATGGGAAGGGCAGTGGTCATGGACTGATATTGAGGCTGAATAAACAATTGATTAACCCTGGCAATCTGATCACTGGACAACTTGCCCCCTTTTGTTATCAGATCATGGATGGAGAGAGGAGTTAGGGGTTTTGTGGTATGGAAGTGGAGCATTTCATTGATGGCCTCAGGGGTGATATGGACAATATAGAGCCTGAGGGGCTGAGGACGGTTGTTTGATAGGGGTCATAGCTCAACATGCATTGTTTTATCAAATCTGGGAGGACATTGACTTGAGGGAGGTTGTAAATGGGTATGTGGGAATCCCAAATTCCTAAGGTGTCAGCCCCACTGAGATGTTGGGCCTTTAATTCATTCATCAGGTGAATATTAAACTTGGCTGTCATGGGCATGGAGTCTAACATCTGGTAATCTTTATCACCTAGGGCATTCCACTCTAGCTCTCTGTGTGGGGCATTCAGAGGTTGAACATCTAGGACTATTGGTGTTTCCATGGCTAAGCAGTAGTTATGACTTGGTACTGAACTAGTTTTAGTGGGCAGGAGACCATAGAGGGCTAATTTTGTAGAAGTAAGGCCCACTGTAAGGGTAAATGAGGTGTGACAATGGTGCAGAATGCTTAACAAGAGTAACTTGATGGATTGCAGGAGCAGGCAACTCTGTTTCCTAGTGAATTATGCTGTTTAAGTTTACAGTCCACGAATGGGTGGACAGAGTGGGAATTTGGGGAAGGGTGGCTATATATGGGTTCAGCAGGTGAAATTCACCCCTGCAATTGTGAGGAATGCTCGTTTTTCCAGAAATTTATTGGAAAAAACAGGTTTGTTTTACTCTTGTGAATTCAGTTTCGGAGAAATATGGACATAACTTAGCTCTGAAAGGTTGCTCTGGGTAAATACCTGTTGAATTGCCGGTAATGGTGACAAGTACAGGTGGGTTTTAGGCGGCAGCGTTCTTCAGGTCGATTTCTGCAGTTTGGCGGCAGATGGACGTAATTTTCATGTAGAGGAGAGCAATAGTTCTTTCAACGAAAATGAGAAAAACGCGAAAATCGGCTAAAATATGGACTTTTGGGTCATTGGCGCGCTTTTTGGATGACGTCAGCTTGACGTCATCAGGTGGGGTCAGGGTCGGGTGACGTCAGCATGATGTCACTGGGTGACATGGTAGTCTGTGAGTGGTCCACGGGGATTGCGTAGGTGGCGGACACGTAGGATCTCTAGCGGTCGGGGTGCTGACAGGGCGCCAAGGGGAAGTTACGTGGGCAGGTCATGGCACTGGCGTGGGAAGGCGGTTTAGCAGAGTGGTAAGCGGGTTTTCTCGAAGTGCCCTCTATACGGTCATGATTTTGTCAGAGGGCGCTCCAAGAGAGTCTGGGGGGTGACGCGTTGCGGAGGCCCGACGTCATCCTCTGATAGTTTCTCGGAAGGTATCCTTCGGACACGGATGCCTGTCCGATATCATGTGGGCCGTCGGATGGGAGGGCCCAGATCCGACGGTCGACGGATCGATAACATGCGCGGGCAATACATAGTATGGGGAGGAATAAAATATGATTATTTCTTTAATTCGCGCCTGGCGGAAAATTTTGGAAAAGTGGGTTTTTTTCGGGTTTTTTGTAGTGTTACGGGTTAAATGGGTATTTTACAAAGGTTTTATTTTACAAAGTGGGTTTAGGCTATTAATCCGAGCAAATCTCGGATTAATCCCTAGGATTAATTCTTTGGCACTCTTTGGGTTGTGCTCAAATGTTTTTAGCGCTTGAAGATCTTCAAAGTCATACATAGAGCTATAGTGCTCGGGGAAGGGGATACATAGATTTTTGGGTTTTTTCCAAGTTTTACATAGTAATAGGTGAATAGGGGGTATAGGGAGTTTAGATAGTAATAAGTTAGTAGTAAATATGAATGAAAGAGGTGGATGGGGGGAAATACTAAGTTTTTATGAAATCAACTTTGGTTTTAGGAAGTAGATCAAAATGAAAAGAATATTTGCACAAGAAATGTGGCTTTTAAAGAAACTCAGAACCAACAAAAGACTTTGATTTTCTTTGTGTACATGGGTGGCATAGGGATGTTAGTCATGAATGGGATAGGGGGTGATTTGGAAGTTAGACATGCTCCCTTAGGCTTCTGCAAGACTGCTGCAAAGAGGTCATTTGTACTGGCCCCATGTTTTCACCTTTGCTATAGGCCAGTGAAATGCCATGAACCAAGCTTTCTGCAACCCCCTCTACCTATCCACTCTATTGCCTAGCATTTTTTGTTACTTCCAAGGAGGGTGCACTTGGATTTGCAAACCCTTTTGTGCCTTTTCTTTTCCCTTTGGATTTCTTTTGATTTTCTATCTAAAGCTACCCTTATTGCTTCCAAGGCCCCAGATTAAGAATTTGGGAACCTTTTTCCTCTACCTATCTACTTTACCTGCCAAGATTGAGCTTTTGGACAGGTTTCTTTCTCTAATCTACAACAAAAAAAATTGAAACATGGCATGACCCAGCTTAGGCTGTTGGATCACCCATCCAGAAGTAGAGCAGCATCAATCAAAACAGGTATACTTCCTCCACAAGAATATGAGATCTTTGCATCACCAAAGTAGATCATATTTGCACTTCCCTTGCCAATCATGAAAAATGAAACCTATTGGTATAGGTATCTAACAACTGCAGTGAAGAATGGAGGAGTCTCCTCTAGATACTACCATAGGGGATAGTTTATACGTGGAATTGGGGGAGTTGTACCTCCATGCCCACTCAGTTTGCAAAGATAGTAAGGAACTTGCAACAAGAATTTTCACAACTCTGGAGTAGCAATGAGTGATTAATAAAATCTAGTGAAGAACATGAGACACTGATTAGAGAATGGACTGAGAAATCGATTCATAAGAGTGTTGAGCTAGAAGGGTCAAAACGGAAACTAGCAGGATTGATGTCAGACAAATATGAAAATGATGAAGAATCTTATAAAACAGATTCTAAACCCCATAAGAAAAATAGGAAGAAGGGATTATAGGAAGAATTTCGAAAGATAAAACCTCCTACCTTTGATCGGGAAATAGAGGAGGACGTAGAAGCCTGGATCTTGAATATGGTCAAGTACTTTCAGGTGTATGAATATGAATGCAACCTGAAAGCAAGATTTGTTATTTATCAATTACAGGGAAAGGCCACCCTATGGTGGGAGGAGACAAAAATTATATGTCTGTTGGATGAGAAAACTATTCTGTGGGAGGATTTCCAATAAAAATTTGAAGTTCGCTATGTGAGGGAGAGGTATTATGATGACCAGGCAAAAGAATTCCATGAATTGAGATTGGGACGTCTTACCATGGATGAGCTTGTGACCATTTTCACCAACTTACTTCTGTATGAACAAAAATACAGTCTTCCACTTGCTTCAATTCTATGCCTAGAAAATACCTTCACAGTCCCAAATCCATCATTTCAGTCATTTTTCATGAATTCTTTGAAATAAACAATGAGAATACTATCATTCCCTATGAAAATTAAATCATCCAAATATAAAAGCATAATGAAAATCTTACCATCACTTTCTTTGATGTAGAGGGTAGGCTCAACATCACCTTTTCTAAAGCCATTGTTAAATAAGTATGAGTCTATTCTACTATACCATGCATGTGGTGCTTACTTCAATTCATGAAAGGATTTCATTAGTCTATACACTTTGTCTTCTTTCCCTTGAACCTCATAACTAGGTAACTAATCCACATACACTTCATCTTTCAATAATCCATTGCAGAAGGTTGATTTCACATCCATTTGATATGCATTCCACTTATGTTGCACTCTTATTGCCAAAACTATTCTCACAGTTTAGATTCTTGCAACTCGGAGAAAATTTTAAGCATAGTCTCTTCCAAGTTGTTGTTTTTATTCTTTAACAACCATCCTTTAACTAACTCCTCCCACACTTACCCACTTTAACCAGTTTTCCCTGGATAAACATTTTGTCAGGGTCACTATATGATAAGATTCAACCTCCTATATGACCTTAAGGAAATGGATTCGACAACATAATACCTCCCCTCGAGCATTGCAAGACCTCCAGGAGCTACCCAACTCCTCAAGGTATCGAACCCTTGAGGTAACTCTCTTTTTCACTGACGTGGGCTCTTAGTCACTCCGTTGACTATTGAAGAAAGGGTAATTGGGCTCGGTCTTCATAATAACATGATCTTTGTAAATGATGAAATAAAATAAATAAGCATATTTTTTTTGTATGCCTTGTTGAATGGGTTTCATGAGCAAGAAGTTTATTTGTTAGTGTCTCCCATTGAGATACTTATGATTTATTATTAATTCAAAGAGTCCATGTCATGTATGAAGAAGCTCTTCTTGAGCCTATGTTTAATGTATACAAGTTTGTAGAAATGTCAAGAAGTCGTCCAAATGACAAGCAAAATCCTCCTCATCATGTCGACTTGAAAAATGAATAAAAGGTTTTCATGTCAGCTTATATACAAGGCTAACCACTATATATAGGCATGCAAAGAATCTACATTACAGGCATAATAGAAACTCAAATCTTCTAAAATCTCAGACAAGTATAGTGGCTCAGAAATCTTAGATGAGTACACTAGTTCAGTGTTGCGAAGGGAGAAGGATCTCCATGCTTTTCATTGATGTCTCATAGTCTTAATGATCACTTTCTCAACATACTAATATGCATTCCCAGTATCGGCATACGTGTGGTAAATATCTCTCACTATTACACTCTCAGCATAATTAATGATGGAGAAAATACAATAACAGTGTCGACATAATTAATGATGAAGAATACCTTGGTGTAGGAAGAAAAACACAGTCTCAGCATAGTTGTGATGATCCCACAATAACACACTCTGTCTTGACATCCACTCTAAATGAATTAATAATATCGACATAATGGTAATCATGATGAGGACATAGTGGCAAGGTCACGATCTAGATGTAGATATCAGTGAAACTCTCATACATATAGAGACCTCATTGACACGGTGATGATCTCAATGAGAGTACAACAATGACCTAGGTGAAGGCAAAACAATGGTACAACTATAATGCAATAATGATGACCTCAGTGAAGCAACAATGATAAACATTATCTCAGTAGTGACAAAGAAGACGATTGTTCTCTTGGTCTTGGGGTGGCCTAATAGGTCAAGGGTCATGGTCTTGGTATTCATCACCTGGAATCTCTATAAGAATAATTTTGTGTGGGCTTTACTCTCAAAGAGTGAGAGGTTTTGGCCCTGGTAGAAAGCAAACAGATTGTGTCCTTTTCTCCTTTGTTTTGGTAGATATTTGATGATCTAATAAGACACACTCTAATATTAAATATTGTGCTAAGAAAAATTATTAAAAACACCTCACAAATAGTTATCATGTCAAGAAGAATCTTATTAACCTTGTGATGCAAACATAAATAGGAAAGAAAAAAGTTACATATATTATCATAAATACAGATATGCAGTAGAAAAACACTTCATTTCATTAATAGAAAAATATTGAACTATGCTTACAAAAAGAATGGAAAAAAGATAACTCAGGCGATGGTAATTTATCTCTGAGAAGAGATGTGGTGGTTACATGCCACTGAAATGTGTTACATTGAGGCTCAAAGGCCTAATTATTATTGAGAAACAATTAAAAACCATAAACATCCAAAAACCTAACCCTAGGAGATGGAGCACCAAAATTGTGGGCCCCGTTTGGGTAAACTAGTACATCAACTTCCCGGGGTCGTAACTTTGACATACGATCTCTGTTTGGCTATCATAATATCTCATTTGGAAGATCTCGAAAAGAAGGCCTAAGAAAAATAGGCAAGTTGGTTTGGAATATTTTCGGTCTTTTCGCTTTCCCTAAAAAAATTGTTCAGGGCCTCAAAATAACTATAGAAGTTCAAGACCCAAAAAACTACTAAAAATACTAAATTGTGCTACAATTAAGGAAACCGAAAAACTGAAAGAGACCGTGTTGGGGGTCCAAGTGGAATAGGTTAGCAAGCAGTAGCCCTCATCGTGTTGAGTGCCTCCATGAGATGCGGAAACTTCTGCTTAACTTGGTCCCTGGTGAGCCACTTGCCTTGATGAAGGAGTTGGCCAGCTTTGACAACCCGATATAGTTGGATATTCTATTGGAGAGTGTTCTTGATCTATGTGTCCATTATTCAATCAGTGGTGGTGTGTTTCATGCAGTCCAGGTTTAGCTATGTAGGTGAGTCATTATCCCAACGTAGGATGTGTCCAATAATGGTAGAAAGTATGGATGAAAGCAGTTTACATTGAACACTGGATGCAGACCAAGGAACAATGGAATGCTAAGCTCAAAGGCATTGTCATCTACAACCTTGGTGATGGTGTATGGCCCATATTGGACTCGGCAAAACTTGTGGTGGGGTCTAGTGAGGCACTCCTTCCTCAAATCTAGCCAAAAGTTTGTTGGGCTCTTAATTTTTCATTATTATTACCACTTCTTAACATTCATTTCATCTATTTCCACTATTCTTTTATCACATTATTTACCATAATTTATTATATAATTCCATTTCATAATCATTAATGCTCTTATGGATAAATAATATCTGATCTCATTTACTTTTGATAATTAGTTATTATTATGCATGAATTTTCCTTATTCATTCATTATAATCTCACTCATGATTTTAGCCTCCAAGATCTCTTCCAAATTGTAGATTTGGTCTTCAAAAGATAATTAGATATTCCAACTCAGGAATTCGCTAGCATAAGAAGTGACAGTTTTGCGTTGGACGTCTTGGGCAAATGAAAATGAATCTAGAAAATCTAAGACATGGGTTTTGTTCAAAACTGACCAAATCAATTTCCTGATGAGCAGTTTTCAGGAATTTGGTTTGTATTCAGAGAAAATCAAGGTTGTTTGAAGGACATATTTGCAGATTTGTTGATGTGGCCGTTTTCCAAAATTGCCTAATTGTAATAACCTAATTCAACTTGTTCCAGCTGAATCATGATGGACAAGATCTCTCAGATCTCATCTTGACTATTGAAGTCAGTTTTTTGCAAGTTTCCTTTGGATTTTTGTATATTTAAAAGACACAATTCAGAGAGAGAGGGGAGCTAGCTGACGTAAGAATTAGTCCTTGTAACAGTGGAACTCTTGTTAATGAAATTTCTAGCCTTCTGATATTTTTCTCAATATGTGAGTTAAGCACAACCCTGACCAGGGAGTTGGGCCCACTCTTCTAATCAGGTGTTGTGCATGTGTCATTTTTATGTATACTTTTTACTTGTATTTTCTTTATTGTTGTTAGAAATTTCCATAGATTGTTGTGAATGCTTTTCGTTCTACAATTTAATTCCCATTATTGTTACAATGATGCTTTAATTTCTTAGTCACGAACCCTTTGTCAATGTAAGATTGTAACCTTGCTCCTGCATATACCTTTTATGTGACCTTGAAAAGTGTACGCACCCGGATTAATGAATTAACATAGGAAACGAGATTGAATAATTTGTTCATACTCAGACGCCAACATTTTGGTGTCGTTGCCAGGGAAGGCTAATAAGGTGCAAGACACAATCTATATCGACGAGAGGGTCAATCTCTCATCTTGAGGAGGGAATTTTCCTTTGACACCCTACTCCAGGTCCTGAGCATAGTTATTTTTCCTGCATTTTTGCTTGTTTTTATTTTATAAGATCCACTCTCTCGTCCTGGGGAGGGAAAGAGTTCTCTCACCTTGCTCCAGGTCCTAAGCTTAGAATTTTCCTGCATTTTTGTTTGTTCTGATTTTGGAAAAACTAATCTCTCGTCCTAGGGAGGGAACAGTCCTTTGACACCTTGCTCTAGAACTTGAGCTTTAGATTTCCTTTCAAATTGTTTTTTGAATGGCTAGGAAGAGAAAGATAGAAATTTGAAGAAATCTTATCATTTCACTCAAAGTGGTGATGTAAGCACCACCCATTCCACTAACAAATTGACAGGAATATATGAAGGAGGAACCTCAAAGCAGCACATGAAGAACATCTTCTATTATGGTAAGAAATGGTTCACAGTGTTACTTTTGAATTGCCTATAATTGATCTAGGAGGAGTGACACAAATACACACAATTCCTCTATCTTCTCTACCAATTTTTCATGGTTTGGATAATGAGGACCCAGATACATTCTTATTTGAGTTTGAAGTACTTTGTAGAGGATATGATTATTGTAATAATGATAAAAGGTTGAAAGTGTTTCCTCTTACTCTAAAAGGAGAAGCTCTTCGATGGTTCATGAGCCTTGGTGGGAACTAACATGGGAGGACATGAAGAATGTATTCTTGGAGAAGTACCAAGACTATTGCAAGGCCAGTAGAGATATTTTTAGTATGATAAAAAGGGAATATGAAAGCTTGGAGGACTATCTGCAGCGATTTAAATACAACCTTGAAAAATTAAAGCATAATCATTTGGAAAAAGAGATCTTAAAAACACTCATTCTTAAAGGAATCAAAGATGAAATTATAGAAATCTTAAATCTAATAGGAAAATGTGACATTTTTTCAGCTATCATATGATGAGGTTTGCAATTTATGCATAATGTAGTCAAGAGGAATATCCAAGGCTGGTAAGAATTCTAGAGAATTTTCTTCTTTAATTTCCAAATATGCTACCAGAATGGGAGATATAAGAGATGAAATCAATGATTTATTCGAACATTTTAAAGTTGATTTTATTAGCTCTCTAAAATACAATTGCATGTTTTGCAGGTTAAGAAAAGTCAAGCAAAATTTGAAGGAGTGATTTTCCTCAATGCCAAAAGGAACATCCAATGGATAGTTTCTCTTTCTTACCTGGGATGAGAACAACATTTCCAAGAGATGGAGAAGCTACAACAATTTCACAATCATTGAAACCTTGGCCTACATGTATGTTTAAAAACACTTCCTCCCCATTGTCTTATTTGCATAATCTATTATGGAATACTCATGTGTTAGGACAGCCATGCCAATCTCAATATAACCCCCATCAATCTTGTCCACAAGTTTGACATGGTTCATCCTATGATTACATGACTACTCTCCCTCATCTTGTAGCACAAAAATATCATCCATATTCTTTTCCATATTTTTAAGAACACCTTGCTTGCGTATCAAAATCATCCACACATCCCAATCAACTACATCATAAAAATCCTCCATGCCCTACACAATATCCTGCTCAACTCATTCCACAGCCTCACCATAATAAACTAATACAACATGCTTACAATGTTGAATTGAAAATTTTAGCTACCCTTCCCACCCAACCTATCTCACATATGCAATTGTAGAAAACTTATATCGAGATAGGAAATGTTCCAAATCCAAAAATTGTAAAAGTTAGTGAAGAAAAGGAGGTTTCTTCTAGTCTGTGTCAGCAAGTTGTTTTAGAAACTGAAGAACTTCATGATATGACAACTATGGGAAATCAAGAAGGTAAAGGATATATTGAAGATTGGCTTCACTCCATCAGTTTTTCGTAGCGTCACTGTATACTTCAACAATTTTTGACACCATATTTTCAAGGGAAGTTGGTCTCTCATACCCTAGTATTTATTGATAGACATTTTTCAAATTCGGGTGTGTATATACTTGAGGCCTTATTTCTAAAATGGATCCATTGGAAGTACTCTTATACGTAAGTATGCTTTAATTTTCAAGGTAGAATAGGTTAGTGTAGAAAATAGAATAAATGAGTATATAAATAATTTTTGTTATATGTAGAGTGAGTTGTGTTTGCTACAACTTGCTGAGTATATCAATATGAACGGTAAATATTTGAATTTAGTTGTGTATGTAGATGTATTACATTGAAAAGCAGATTTCTAAAAACACTCATCATCATTTTGAAAAAAATGAATTTTATCATATCTTAGGGCATGTGGGCTTGATAAAACCACTGAAATCACAGTAGTTATAGTCATGTTTTGAGGAACAAAATGGGAACTTTTTAAAAACATGTCTCTATCCTAATTAGCCATTTATTTCTATTTTCAAATCCAATTTGAATCACTCAATTTGGATTTGAAATGAAATTGTTACGACTAAAACATTGACAGTGTGTCGAGTAGGCATCTCACGAACAGAGTTGGGACAGTCAATTTTTGGAGGCCTAAATTACTAGATTTTTTAAACTTGTTTCTATAGTATATCACCCTATTAATCTAGTTTACAGTGCAATTTGAATCACCTGATTTTGATATCGTATGAGAACGTTATGACCAAAATATTGACTGTCTATCGTAAATCAACACCTTTAAAACTTTATTTTTCTGATTGTTCCTTCACACAGTTGAAACATAAATTATTCATTATTTAAAAAAATATTTTTATTGGAGATATTTTACATGAACCTACTTTAATCTCCAATTTTAATTGGTTCAATCTATCATCAAACAAAAAAGTTATGCTTAAAATATCAATTGTTGGTCTAAGTTGGGAAATCGAAAATGACTCGGTTATACAGGTTGTCCTAAATAAATTTGACATATCATATCATGGAATTTTTAAAACTTGTTTCCATTGGATATATCCCTATTAATTCAATTTCATTTGCCTTTGGAATCACACAAATCGGATGAAAAATAAAGAAGTTATGATTAAACTGTTGTTGGTTAGTATGGTTGGTTACCGCTCTCCCGCAAGTAATAAATTAACTCTACTTTGTTATTTGTTTTCCATGGATTTTTTTTACAGAAGAATTAATTGTTAATTGTTTTCATATTTATTGGATTTAAAGAGCCCAATCACCTCTCTTCTTCCATGATTACATGTTTTATTATAGGTAGACGCTTGTTTTTTGCAAGTTCGAAGAGAATAAATGAGTTCAGTTTCTTTTTGAACAAGTGATTATTGAAGGCAATGATAATGAAATAATAGATTTTCATCCCAAAATATATTAAGAAATCTAATATCATATAATTTTGATTCTTTCGAGGTGGCATGGAAATTGATCATAAGAGTTTGTTACAAATTATTCCTGTTATTTCTCACCAACAACATGAAGACTTTTTCATTACCTAATGGATTCATCACAGGAGAAATGGAGAATAGATTTCCATTTGAAGATCCAAGTCATTTCTGCAAAAACATTTTTTCATTCATTTACCATTGATAGATTGTTGTTTCTAGAAACAAATTGATATATTCCCTTAGGAAACAAGATTGTTGCAATCAAAATCATAGCCATTGCAACTTAAGTTATTTATTTATTTATTGTTTTTCTATAAAGTTGTTGTTTCTTTTCTGATTCCTCTTATGTTTTTTTCATGTGTTCAAAGTCACAAATTTAATTCCATCATCAAAATAAAAGGAAGTTCTCAAGTTTCATGATGTTGCTCCATATTTATCCATTTGTTTCTGAGTCTTATCAGTATATGGTTTCCTCATATAAATTAGGTGCTATTACTCTGCCACTGCTGTTACTCCCAAAAAATTTCTAAGTTTCAGATGTTGTTACTCCTTGGGTGTTCTAACTCCACCATTGTTGTTACTCCCGAAAAGTTTAGAAGTGTGAGATATTGTGACTCCTTGGATGTTGTTACTTCGCCAATGTTGTTACTCCTTGGGTGTTGTTACTCTCGAGAATTTTCTAAGTTTCAAATGTTGTTACTCCTTGGATATTGTTACTCCGCCAATATTTTTACTCCACTAGTTTTTAAGTATTGTTGTTGTTTTTTAATTAATTTTAATTATTTATTTTATTTTAATTTATTTGGTTTTCGTTTTAAATATGTTACCATATTTAATGATATGATTAGTTAACTATTTAAATGTTATGAAATATTGGGTAAACCATAAAATTTAAAGTTTAAATTTGCCTTACAAATAAAGAAAATGTTATGACATATTATATCTTAGTTAAACAATTTCTTTCCAAACCATAAAAATATAAGTTAGTACTTTATTTCCCAGTAAAGGAACACTATTTTTTAAAACCAATCAATCTTTTAAAAAACAATATATATTGACTTTATTCAAATTTAGTTTAAAAAATACCTTACCAAATTTTACCAGCTTTTCTCCAATATACATACTCTTCAAACCAAACAAAATATCTTAATAGATAATTAAAACATTCTATTTTATACCTTATATATTTTAAATTTAAAAATTATTCAAAATAAAGATATAAAAATTACTAAAAAAATGTCTTTGTTTTACCAGTGATTCAAAAAATCCATAATAACTAACCTACTTTTTATTTATAAATTTTATCCCTATTATTAAAAAACCAATTATTATAAATTTCATTCTATTTATTTAAATTTTTATTATGAAATATAATTTAATTTAAAACATTGTTACAAACTTTGTAATATATATATATATATATATATCCTGTGAAATTAATTAATTATTTTTACAAATACATCTACTAATAACTAGCTATGATGAGAGAGATTTCGTAATCAATAATACACTCTTATAAATTATTCAATAATTTCTAATTAAATAGTTTTATGTGATTGTACCCTTCGAACATGAACATTTCTTTCAGAGTGAAACATTGTGGATAAACAAGTACCCATATATGAAATGGACGCATTATATAATACGTGTCATGTTGCATGTTGTTCGAATACTAAAGCTTATCCAATAGAATTTTTACAAATACATCTACTGATAACTAGCTATGATGAGAGAGCTTTCATAATCAATAATACACTCTTATCAATTATTCAATAATTTCTAATTAAATAGTTTTATGTGATTGTACCCTTCGAACATGAACATTTCTTTCAGAGTGAAACATTGTGGATAAACAAGTACCCATATATGAAATTGACACGTTATATAATACCTGTCGTTCGAATACTAAAGCTTATCCAATAGAACATACCTCAGAGTACTAGAGGACCCATATATATATATATATATATATATATATATTATATATATATCTTAGACACACACATCATTGTCTCAATGGAGCACATCATGTTATCAACCAGTGAAAAGGGTGATCCCAAAGTAATTAATTATCTAGTAGGAAAAACGAGTTCGGATGACGCTCCCATGTCAGAATAAGCTAAAATGAAGCTCAAATGTGGAGTCATGAAAGGAGGGCTCAGCACCGCAGAGCTTTGTATTGCATTTGGTATTATTTTAACTACGTTTCTGTTTATTGTTAAATGTGATCCAATCTTATTGCTTCTAAAGATTGGGCAATAAATGTTATTCAGACATATGTCTCTTACAATGGGCATGAGCCAGAGCAACATCAGGTAATAACCATTTAAAATATTTTAACAACCTTGAAATATATGTTTTACTTCGAACTGAAATTTTTGTAACGAATTACACATTGAACGAACTATTTCAGTTCCATTTCAAATCCCATTTCAGAACGAACTATTTCAGTTCCATTTCAAATCCCATTTCAAATCGGACAGTATACAATCCATTTGTGTTGTCCTTTCAAGACCTCGGCGGGACTTACCTGCCACGATAGTTGGCTTCTTGTTTTTAATAGAATTTGATTAAAAAAAAAATTAGATAGATAAGTGATTCTGGAAAAATGTTTTTAGTGAAGGGAAATTTTTTTTTTATATATATATAATGATTTTTAAATTTATAATAGCAATAATAATTAAAATTTTATAGGTTATTTAGTATTTTTAAATAAATTATGGAGAATGATAAATATATTTGTCCGAAATTTATTCTATAAGAAAAAGTTTAATGTTTATTATTTAGCCTACGTCCTTTTATTTATTTCAAAATTTGGGAGAAATGATTTTTTAATTATTGATTATACACAAGTTTGGATAACAATAGTTTAAAATGATGATTATTTTATATTATAATAATAATAATTAAAAATGTATTAGGTTGTTAATATTTTTAAATAAATTTTATATGATAAATATATTTGTCTGAAGTTTATTTTATAAGAAAAAAGGTTTCAATATTTATATTTTAGATAACTGTTTTTAATTTATTTAAAAAATAGGATCAAATGATTTTGTAATATTGATTACACAAAAATTTCAATAACAATAATTTCCAGAATGAGTTACAAGAATTGCTATCTGAAATTTTTGTGGATAAAATGTATCTAACCAATGTGATTGTATGAACACACTTTCAAACACATTGCCATACAAACATAGTGGAGGTAAAAAATTCAAAATAATTAAATTTACCATGCTTTGGATTTTGTTAGGACAAGAAAATTGTCATCAGTGATGATGCATAGGATCCTTATTTATTTGAATTAGATTCCATGGGTGAAAATATGAATGATAGGAAATAAAATGTAGATCTAAATGGATGTTGAAGTCAAGAATCATCCTTAGATATTATAAATAGTATAAAGAGCTTGAGGGTAGAGTTATAAAGTTGTAGAGTCGATAATTGATATTGATTAAATCCTTGAAAGAGTATATCTAATTGAATGTAGTCATGATTCAAATTTGAAAGACATAGAAATAAAATTGCATCTCCGAAAAAATCTAATCATTTCTAACAGGAGAAAGAATATATCTGGGAATAAGTTTTTTAAGAGCTCGTAGAGTACCTAGAAGAAAACTCTCAAGATGTGACATACACACCATCAAAATCATATGCTAGTGGTTCATTTGTTTGGAAAGATCAATGAAGAAATTCAAGATATTCTCAAAATCATATGCTAGTGATTTATTTGTTTAGAAAGATCAATGAAGAAATTCAAGATATTCTCTCTATTAGATTAAGAGGAGCAGCTATTACTAATATAAATATACAAAACAATATAAATGAATAACTCATAATTGAGTTAAACTAATAAACAATAATTAGTATAATGAAAAGACACATTTTAAAGGAGATGACTAGGAATGAAAGGGAAATACATTTAGATGTATATACGGTCCCCAGTATATCGTCTTATCATATCATTCTTGCATATATTATTCCTAAATGGATTTCTCTATTGTATTTAGAGAATTTTGAGTACTTAATTGGTAAGTTATCTTGGTTATAATATTTAGTATCATATGTTTATTTTCTAATTTCAGCCATGAATGAAATAGGATTTCTAAACATTCTAAAAAAGGAGTTTCTCCCTATCCTACATGTCTCAGATATATTTAGAAAAAAAGTTCCCAATTAAGCAATGCATGCGAAAAAAGTAAAAGGTGAAGATTACAAGTATCTTTAAGCCTGTATAAAGAAGAAATCTTCTATAATTAGTCACGATGGGTGATTTACAACATTGTGGTTTTAGAAACCCAAGGTATTTTCAAGGTGAATAAAAACAAAATAACTAATCAACCAAGTCAAATGTGTGTAAGTGGATATATATTTTATATAAAAAAAAATATATTGTAATGCCCTCTATTTCATAATATATTATAGTTAACATGTTGTTAATATTTAGTAGTTGAAGCACGGTTAGTAATGGCATGATGGCCAAGATTTAATTTGTGGAAGAAAAATTATGATAATGTAATTATTTGAATTTGAAATAATTAAATATGGTATTTGAAAATTTTACTTGGAAAGAACAAAGGAATGAATAAAGTTATCCTAATCCATAATCTAGGGTGAATAGATTGGATAAAGGAAAAGAAAAAAAAAAAAAAAAAAAAAAAAAAAAACTTTCCCAAATCACTTCAAAAAAATCTTAGGAGTGAAATCTTTTGATTTACTAGATATTTTATCCTAATCCATAATCTAGGGTGAATAGATTGGATAAAGGAAAAGAAAAAAAAAAACTTTCCCAAATCACTTCAAAAAAATCTTAGGAGTGAAATCATGTGATTTACTAGATATGAAGATAAAAATCGAAAAATCATCCAATTCCAGGGAAAAAACACTAGAATGGGTGAATAAGCACCAAAGTTTGAAAAAGACGGGCTTTAAAGGATGGAAAATAATCCTTAAAAGAAAACAGGAAAATTCTAGACTATGGGGATTGGTAGAACCCAAAAAAACGAGACGCGGTTATAGAAAGTCTGCTAGGGAAAGTGAGGCATAAAAAATGCCTTCACCATAACAACATAGGCTGTTGATTCTGGGGAAGGAGAGACAAATATCAGCTCAAAGGAAAACCTAAAGAGGAGGTTCATGGTTGGGAAGCAATGTCATTCAATCCAAGTCAAATTCTTCATACCAAGCTATTAGAGGAGGCTCATGGTTGGGAGGAAAAGTCGTTCGATCCAAGTGAAATTCTTCCTAGAAAGCTATTGGTTGGTTAGAGGTGTGAAATTCTTCCCAGCAAGCTATTGGTTAGAGGTTATAGCTACTGCTATTTTTATATTATAGATTGGGAAGATTTGATTTAAATGGAATAGTAATATATCTTAAATGGTTTCCTCTAATTTTTTTTCATAATGCGAAGCAAACATTTTAATGGAAATTATTAGGGTTAATTATTTGAATTCAGTAGGCGTAAATGTTCTGGTGGGTCTGAACGTGAATTCTGAAATGCTCCCGATGAGAAAAATCCTTATTAGGAGGTACTTCATTTACTTTATTCAGTATGTGTAGCTTGTATTGTTGTATGGAAGGTAATATTAAACATGGTTATGGGAGAACTATATTTACCTATATCCTTATGCATGTGATTAAGAGAAGTGGAATAAGGTTTATGTGCAGTTGTACTACTTACCTTCGTAGTTGTTGTGCAGGTGTAATCTAGGAGATTTTAGTAATGTTTGCCACTTGGTGGGGCATAATATTAAGTTTATATCTTTCGAAAACAGAAATTTTTTATGAAACTAAACTACTAAACCAGGTTTGGCTACCATGTTAGAATGATCAACATCACACTTAATGAAGGAAAGGACAATGAAGCGGATCTGAGTACTGTTTCGCAGGTGAACGCAAGTGAAATTCTGCATGTCACTACTCTGAAGTAGCCTCTATGTTAAAAATATTGATTCTATTAGAAAAGATAAATCTTGGAAAATTTATTGAACAACTGAGCTCTCATATCAACTTGTAAAAGGTATGCATAGTGAAACAACAACAAATATTATTCAAACTGAAGGTTCATAGGAATCGCATAATATATTTTCTAATATGCTAATATGCACACATAACCGATATGAGATCAGCTTGATAGAGTTATTATTACATTGGATATGCGTTAAAGAGATACGGTAGACAGAGGAAGCAAAAAGGTAACAATTATACATTAAATCTTTCGAAGAAAAGCATCACAGCTTAGATCTCAAATTCAGAAACAGAAATCGAATTCATTTTATGGTTTCCAATTAGTATTCTACTATACATATGATTATATAGCATTAAGACCATAGTCACGAGTCGAATAAGTCATTTATGCAGCAGGAACCGAGTAGATAGAACAACTGATTATATGTATTCACATATTTGTTCAACATATTTCCCGGAGGCCATAACTGAAATTCAAAGCAAAGATAAATTATAGGAATAAAGGCCAATGAGCTAGCAAGACCTTCAGTATTAAAGTGCAAACAGGGAGCATAAATAACAAAGTATAAAGAGGAATAATATCCTTTATAAATAATATAGACAGGTATTGAAATCCAATCATTGCATCAGCCAGAGAACAACACTGCCAGAGTCTGCCTTAACCTTACGAACATATCCGAAAAATGAATGACTATAAACTTATAAGTGCATAACTATATACAGTCCTTTAGCAACAACAGAATATACCAATAAATGTTGAAAAGTAGCTAAATGTCTCAGCGGGACAACTAACAAAAATGTAATGACTCAAAGAACCCCATACAATGGCATGACCATGACGAGGGCATGAATTAACCATTCACAGTAGCAGAATTATAGGGCTAACCTATAAACAACCTCTGCAATACAAAACATAAACTTCAAGTCCATAATTTAAGCAACAAGCTGCATACTGGAATAATTAGGGAATAAACAGTAAACCCTTATAATAATTATCCAAAAAATTTCATTATTGACCGCTTCATGGTGGGTTGTACGTAGAAAGGACAAAAAAAGACTCGAGTAGGCTCAACACTGAAAGGATGATAAAACACAAAGGGAATGCAACGCTCAAGGAATTGAGACCAGTTGAAACCCATGAGGAAACAATGTGCAATGAAACTGTGAAAACCCAAATGTATCCATACACACCCATTAACATTCCTTTTGATCATACTTATGGTGGAAGACATGTAAAGGAAAAGAGATCTGAGCCTCAAAACAAACCTGGAGGGAGCCAAGAGGGAGGTTAACCCAGGAGAAGTAGAGAGGATTTGGGCATAGCAGGAGCAACAAAGATAATGTTACATTTACCTGTTCACAATCAAAGCAGATATGCATGTTAGGCCTATGCCTTCGGTAAGTCAGAATACCTCAAAATCTCTTAAATTTATAAGAAAATCGTGGAGGAGTTTATCATACCTGAGTCAACGCACACAACAGAGACAAGATGGACACAAATTGACCTGGGCATACAAGAACCAAGAAAATCGTGGAGGGGTTTATCATACCTGAGTCAACGCACACAACAGAGACAAGATGGACACAAATTGACCTGGGCATACAAGAACCAAGGTTATAAGAAGACAAAATTGTGCACAATACATCACTCCTAAACCCCAGTTGACCAGAGGAAAAGAATAATGCATACATGGATTTCAGAGTGAGAACATCCACCAAGTTTGATACCCTTGTAGTTCTTTCGACATTTTCATGGAAACCACTCCCAATAATTTGCATAAGCCCACCTTAATTAGCCATTGTGGTGAAGATACATAGTGACCAAGCAGATGTAAATATAAAGACTTAGCCTGAAATTACCTGACAGGGGTGTGAAGCCCAAGCAACGCTACAGGATTTTATTTTGTAGGTTCTAATCTGGTGGGAGATAGTGTTGGCCACCAACACAGTACGAAACTGTGCATATCCCATAATCGAAATACCATAATGATCCATACACACCACTTTGAATTAGGGTGATCACAATATGTAGCAATGTAGGGCACAATGCCTACAATGGTGACAAAGAAATCCAGTCGTAGGACAAACCCTAGCAGAGGCAAGTCGGTAGACACTAGAGGTGAAACATGTGGCGAAATGTGAATGCAGGTAGGGTGAAATGTAGTTAGGGTTGGTGTGAGAGAAGGATCATTGTCGATTTGGCGTGTTAACTCTGGACCATTAATGTCCACTAGCAAGGACCAGACCCGTATATCAAGGTGAAATTCCATATGAAGCAGGGCATGTGGAGTACGCTTGTGGCTAGATGTATTGACAAGTAGGCAATCATCACATGGCGTTGCGTACAAGAGGGAACGAAGAAACAAAAAGGCCTGGGGGGCACATAATAAATTCGTTAATTTATTTTAACGTTTTCAAGCACCAATTCATACAAAGGATGTGTACGATTATATTAATGTAAAACAATAGTCATATCATTCATATCTTAAACAAAGACATTAAAACTATATAAGAAAACATAGATCAAAACAATAAATGAGACCCAACATAATACCGTAATGTTAGTAATCATATAGTAGGAGGAACATTTATAAAGTAGAGTATATAAACCACGGTGAACAAGATCTTATCACAATCCTTTTGAAGGTAACATAAACTAGGTGAAAATATATCTAGACCATAAATTAAGGAGAAGCCAAATATATTTATTAACCTTAAAAAAAAAATGGGATGTGAAAGTAGGATTCATGACAAATGGTATCAGAGCCTAGATTTTTACACTGAGCATGAACAGAGGCCCATTACTAGGCACTATTGTGCATAATTAATATTAGATAGGAATTCTCTGATATATGTGGATTGTTTTGATTGACTATTGTTAACACCTAGGTTGTTCCCTATGACTCCCAAGGGAATACGTCCGAGGTAACCACTAACCAACCTTTGGATTATAGATCCTAGCCTATCTATAATCAGAGAGGGCTCTCTCTTTAAGTTTCAGCTATGCTTTGTGAGTATCTTAGGCTAGTTTAAAGTTTCAGTTTCCTGTTTGAGACTTTCGTTGATGAAATTTTGTTGTAAGAAGGGCATGAAGAGTTCAGAAGATGCTAATCCATTGGGCATATGGAGTCAGAAAAATGAGATAGTTATGGTGCTTGTGATGGAGAGAGTTTTGCTGCAAGGCTAGATGGCTATTGCTAATATAATTTCCGATTTAGTGAGTGAAACATTGGGATGTGAAGTTACTGACAGTGTGATATCAATTTGAACGACAGTCTCTACTTAGTAGCATAAATGAATTACGAAATAGTGACTGTGAGGTATTCAGAGCTTATTGGAGCAATTAAGAATTCCAATTTAAACAGCTGAAAGTCATGAAAAACATTTATAGTGAAGATAGATTGAGATCAGGGTGTCTCCATGGACAAATCCGGAGCTATTCTTTTTCTTTCTTTCCTAGATTTAGAGCAACATGTGAGAGTTATGCGTTAAAACAAATAACAGAAACATTAACAGAGATAGAGAAACACTTATTATATCAAGTCATAGCACTAGAATCCTGTAGCATTCAATGGTTCCAATCACAGCATGCACCAGTAAGACTCAGTTCCTGTAAACTCCAAGCTTTATTTATAACATCCTTCTGCAAATTACAGCCGAGTTCTCATTTCTTCATAAGAGAACAACAAAACCAACAACAACCCCTTCAAAGTTTGTCCGAGGGGGAATATATACAAATAGGTTTTACAAAATATCTAACTGTCGAGTCACTTGATACATTAACTATGCTCACCAACTTTACAAAATATCAAATAAGAAAGTTATTGCTAGTCTGAGTGTAAGATAAATGGTCCTTAATGCTGTCAGGCCTCTTCTTGACCTTTGGAAGAGAGTGAGTCGGTTGAGCGTTTCTGCTTTAATGCTGAATGATGTGAATGATGTCTCTTTATGCTCTGTCATGCTGAAGCTTTTCTCGGCCCTGCTACCTGTAGCTGTCATTGCTGCTTTTGGTGGCTGAATCTTCATGCTGAGGTGGCTCATTCCACCTTTTGGTCATAGTATATGCATCACACTTTCTGA